>JAUELF010187577.1:0-14430 GCA_031471495.1 Clinocardium nuttallii | reverse complement strand
TCTATATCAGGAAAGGGTTATGTTTTGAGTTTGTAAATAGGCATCTGTATCAGGAAAGGGTTATGTTTAGAGTTTGTAAATAGTCATCTGTATCAGGAAAGGGTTATGTTTAGAGTTTGTAAATAGCCATCTATATCAGGAAAGGGTTATGTTTTGAGTTTGTAAATAGCCATCTGTATCAGGAAAGGGTTATGTTTAGAGTTTGTAAATAGTCATCTGTATCAGGAAATTGATTCGAGGAGCTTCAAACAGAAGTTATTTCTATCCGAAGATTGATTATCATTCAATCTACCAGACTTGACGGATTCTGTTTCAATGATACAACGTCAGTTACCCAATGTTATATATGTGTCTGCATGTATGGTAAAACCGCTTCAAATAGTTTAACATACATCACGGCATTACAAGATGGATTGTCAGTACTGACCGCATGTCTATCCCGACACACAGGCATCAGTCAAACACGATATCTCAGAACTCTCATCGCCAGGGTGGAAAACCTCAAGATATTTTTTTAAATTATTTTAAGTATATATGACCAGGGCATTGAACTAACCACCCCACCCCGTTCTCAAAACAAATGCATGACCAATTAAGTGATAGTGGGACGGACATATGGATATACACTAGACAGTAGATTGGACGGACGTACGGGTAGACAGTAGATTAGACGGTCGGTCGGATAGACAGTAGATTAGACGGTCGGTCGGATAGACAGTAGATTAGACGGTCGGTCGGATAGACAGTAGATTAGACGAACGTAAGGATAGACAGTAGATTAGATGGTCGTACGGATAGACAGTAGATTAGATGGTCGATCGGATATACAGTAGATTAGACGGACGGACGGATATACAGTAGATTAGACGGTCGTACGGATATACAGTATATTATACGGTCGGTCGGATAGACAGTAGATTAGACGGAAGTACGGATAGACAGTAGATTAGACGGACGTACGGATAGACAGTAGATTAGACGGTCGGTCGGACGGGAGTGAAATTATCCCTATGTGTCTCTGTTCCAAGTTAGGCGGCACGAAATACAGGTCTAGCTGCATTAGTTTCACACCCGTATATACTCAAACATGTATAAGCCTGATGCTAGAAACAGAGATACTACAGGGCATTTTATGCATGGCGAGACTAAATTGCAGACAGTTCATTTTCTATCCAAAGTAAACACGGACGGCGCCCATTAAACTGCACAAAAACGTATCGAACAATTAACCGTCCACGAAACATGGCATATATACTATATATGGTTATATGTCTGGATAGAGCTCAGTCAAAAATACAAGACGACTAGATAAGGGAGAGTAAAGTGGTCTTTCCCCAACAATATTACTCTTATAACTTAACCAAACTCTATGTTGTGGGTATTCAAATCAATCGTCTCAGTGAGATGAGTTTCCACAAAATAGGGTTTGGTTCTCAATTAAGGATTTAAGAACATAAAAAGTGCCCCTTAGGCTATGGAGGTATTTGAACATGCATTTTTGAGATTGACGTTTCAATATATTCGTCTGTAAAATGACGTACATTGATGTAGATGTTTTGTGCCTATGTATTTACATGATGTGAGTTATGGCCAACTGTACAAATAAAACATGTTTTACGGTCTTTGCACGTGTGTGTACGGTGTTCACGCCGTTTTCAAATGCATTCAGTTATTTCACGGCGTTTTCCTGGTTAATTTACCAGTACTACTGATCCATTTATCCTGACACCAGCCAGTCAGTAGTTATTTCACGGCGTTTTCCTGGTTAATTTACCAGTACTGCTGATCGATTTATCCTGACACCAGCAAGTCAGTAGTTATTTCACGGCGTTTTCCTGGTTAATTTACCAGTACTGCTGATCCATTTATCCCGACACCAGCCAGTCAGTAGTTATTTCACGGCGTTTTCCTGGTTAATTTACCAGTACTGCTGATCCATTTAAGCGAGCAAGTCGTAATGCTTAACCCACAATCCTGAACGCAAAGGAGGGAACGTTGTTATTAAGATGTTTAAGGTATTAGGTATGACCCGGCCGTCATTTGCACCCGCGACCACCGCATCCATGGCGGATACACTATCGATGCCAAATTTAAACAGCAACTGCAACACCTAATTTTTAAGTAAAATATGATCAAAGAAAAGCGCGGAGTGGAAGAGGACAACTGGCAGTCCGGAATGTATAAAACGATTAAGCTAATGCGACAATTTCTATCACCTCCTAAACCCCGGAGATAACGATGTCATTCACGATTGAAGCAAAAGACGTTCACATGATTGGGGTGAATTGAGTTCTTGCAAATTCCAACGGGCTGCTTTCTAATTCAACCAGCAAGTTATAGTATATAAGTAGTAACATGTGTAACGATTGCAACCCTTGCGAAAACGTTTGTAACTGTGTGAAAATGTTTCATTAATTGTTTTATATTGCTTTTAACCGTTTTGTATTCATACTACGGCGACTCCTTGTGCCTAAGGAAGATTTCCAAATACTACTAGTTTTACACGCAACCATAAGTTCTAAGGAAGGGAGCCATTACTGCAACGTTTTACATTTTTTTATCACCAAAGCTGGATCAAGCCAGGTGGACCGACAGTTCTTACAACTACAGTGAACATTTGACCTGAACAAATGTATTTCTAATCACAGATAACACCATCTATTGAAACAGTATTTTAGTCTGCCATTGGGAAAGATGCAAGTTGGCCTTTCAAAACAGTATATGAGCCGTCTCGCGAGAAAACCAACATTATGGCATCTGCGTAATGTATTGACCAGATCAGCCTGTGCTGCCCTCGCAGAGTGATCCGGGCCGATACATTCCGTCTCCGAGGAATAGAAGTATATATAAATGATTCCTGAAACAGAAAATTCACAGGAGGCGAAAAGTGTATATCCGGGTTAGCCTGCTCGGCATGCATAGGCTGATCCGGGTCGACACTTTACGCATTGCCGGTATAAATTTCTCTTGACATCGATACATCTGTTGCGATGCTATCTATCCCCGCAACTCTGAGTGTCAATGAGAGAAGCCAATGGTGTGGCTTGACCGTGGAATGGACCCAATTATCCCCCTCTAATTGTAGATGTTCTTAATAGTACACAACGGCGACTTTCGATCGCAATAGAATCTACATAAGCTGGCTGAATCGTCTAGCAATAATATGTAGTTTACACAATTATGTACAGTATCTATCTGGAATTACACTATTCACAATGCAAACTTGTACCTTTTCCCATGGGCGAGCTCATTTGATTATTAAGGATGGCTTCCTTAATCCGCCCGTAGTTATTTCAGAGAAACACCGTGATAATCATTTGCCTTTAAGTATATTTTGATTCGGAGTTCAGATGCGTAAGGAATCTAATCAGGAAGGCTACATAATTGACTGATGTATATATTTAACGGAACATCCACACAAAGTTAAATCCAGGAGTTAACAGTTTTTCCCCACGTAACTTAACCAAACCCTATGCTATGGGTACTCAAAAGAATCATCTCGGTGAGACGCTTATTTTGAGTACCCAAAACATAGGGTTAGCGTGACAAATATGGATTTTTGAACATGAAAAAGGCCCCTTTTCTAGAGCTCTGAAAATCTTTTTCAATTCTAACACGCCTACTGGAACGACAATTTGGTGTAGCTCTGTCTCATGTTGTTGTTTCAAGTAAATAGGTAAAGTATATGCTGTTTCGTAATATGTTGCCCGTATATACGAATCAGTATGGTACTAGTAAAAACTGTTACGTTGATATATCTTTATTTGGTTAATAATGAATGAAGACAGAGACTGAGTTTGAGTTAATAAACACGTATACTGCATGTGTGCTGGAATAGTCATATCCGAATACACGTGAGGAAAACCTTCTGGCAGAAATCAGCCTCGAGCAAGTCGTTGACGTATTCAGTTTAGGGATAAGCGTTTCTTGTTATAAACATGTAAAGGACCGTAACTCTGGTATTGCTGGTATTGCTGCGCGTTAACATCATTGGCACGCATAGTTAAATTAATAGTTCTAGGTAAACTTCTTGCGGCGCTGTTTCCGATAGAAAAGATTATGGCGTGTTTATACGACAAAAATGCTGTATGCCAATTTCAATACCAAGGAAAGACGATTCGTCTGGTTTTAGTGAGACAACGCCGAAATTACATTAACACCTATCTTTGGCAGTCAACTAGGGATAGTCAAATGTTAACCGCTGAAGACAGATAGCTGCTTAAAACGTCAACTGTATATGTGTTTTTTAAGAGTTCAACAGACTATTTTAAAATACAAATTGGCAACTTAACACTTTCCAACTTGCAGACGAATTTACGCAATATCAGCAGAGGACTTTTAAAAACATTGTGGCCAAAGGTGAAATTGCTCATGATGAGGAATTTCTATTTTGGCCACAATGTTTTCCACTTTATTTAACAATTAAGATATATTTTATGGAGAATGTTAAGGTTTCTTGTCAAAATGTTTTCAAAGTCGTCTGCTGCTGATTTGTTGTATGTGGGAAAGGGTCAACAGAGGAGACCGCGATACACAAGTTTAAAAGATCACACACATGATGGTGCTGGTAACATGCATATTTATAACGTTTTATGATCAAATACAATAATATGTTGCAGCAGCAATACTTGGCTTTGTATTGTACTACGAGGCCCGTGAAAACAAATGACATGGTGCAAAACCAAAGATGGGGAGAGACGTCAGTTCTTAGCCAGTACATATAAACAATTCTATATTTTAAATGACGATATAACACATTTTACACATAAAATTAATTTCACGAATGACACGTGAATCACGTCCTACTTCCATATGAGCCGTCACGCGAGTAAACCAACATTATGCACTCTGCGTAAAGTGTCGACCCTGATCCGCATAAGCATGCTGTGCAGGCTAATCCGGACAGACACGTTTAGCCTCCTGTGGATTTTCTGTTTCAGGAATCATTTTTCTATACCTCTATCTCTCGGGACGGCTCATATATACCAAGCTTTGCAGTAGAGCACGTTACTCTGGTTCTATAACCGCGTTACCGTCAACAACATAGAAACAGGTCATACGATTCACACATGGATCAATAAAGCCTGTAGATTTTATCATAATTGATTGAACCGTGGTGACATTACTATTTCCCATTTACATTGTGTTCCAGAAGCCATTAATTCACACGTGCCTAATAGCAATGGTATTATTAGGACCTCGCCAAGCGAAAACAGACTTTCGGAGGTAATGTAATTTGACAATAATCGCCAATTTGCAAACATTAACGGCTGAGCGTTGGACGTTATTGCGCGTATTCCTCTTATTCCAATAGGTTGCAACGACCAGTTACTTTAGGCATTGGACACAGATTAGAGGCATCTCTGGCATCTCTATTGCGTCAAACCGATCATTGCACTATAATCAAGTCCAGCTTATTATAGCTCCGGTGCTAATCAACCCTGAGAGAAATCCTAGTTGTTTGTTAATTAATTTCTGCAAATGATGAAAGAAAACGATACTGATTGATTACACATTCGAAATGAGTCTTTTTTTGGCTGCATACATCAACATTAGCATTAGTTAGTTCTAGATTGTTTTCATCCTCAAGCTGACGATTCTAGAATTAATTAATAATAATCCGACGTGAATCACAGTGTAAGTAAATGTGAAGTTCTTGAGTGTTGTCGACACAAATGAGCCGCGATCAGAATATTGCCTTGGTCATTGTCTAAGAACGTGACACAGGCGTCGTATGAATTGGTGGATGCCTAATCCCAATGTAGACGTGCCTATGTCATAAATGAGTCTAGTTAACACTGTTTGGGGGAAAGGCCAACTACGTGTATATCTATATCACGGGCGCGTTTTGTCGGCGATTGTGAAGGGATGTACTCGTACTTGTTTGTTGGTGGTCGGTCATTGTGTAAAATCTCCCCAGTTGTACCGGAAGGCAATTTAACAGCCATAACATACAGGAATGTATCCTATATTATGTTGTTGTCCAATTTTGTATTGCATTAAGATAATGCGAGTGTGTCGATACGTCAACGCACTGGATTGATTGGTCGACGTTTTGCCAAGATCTGTCACCGATACAACATGTGTAGGACGGTCTGGACGGGAGAAAACAGCAACGTCAAAGGCAACCCTTAAACCAGGAGCAGTTAAGAGCAACATTGTTGTGAGGAATGGGACAACAGTCCAATGAAAAAACTAAAAGACATTGCAAGTGAGAATATTAGAACAGTTACGATCGCTCAAGATCGGGCATACAAGTCCTGTGATTTATATTTCAAAAATGTGATTAGCTCACTTTGCGCTTCTGTTGCTGAAAAACCATCGGAATATGGGTAACGAAGTTATATGTATTAGTCGTTTAAAAGCATATCAAATATATAATTTATGTATTGATATATATGCCAAGTAAGAACGTACTTATAGTACCCGGACACACTACGCTGTTTATCTTTTTCGTCAGTACATATGATTTTTTACTTAAAATTGACATTCATCGTTATCACGTGTATGTCCCAATAATGAAATAATTAGTGTTTAATTTTCGTATAAGCACATGCAACTTCATTTCATATTACTAGGGTAACTAAGGAACGTTGATTCAAAGAGGTAATGGAACATCAAAGACTAATCCGAATTATTACAGAGCAATCTTACCCTACAAGTTTATGGACAGTTAGAAAAAGTAATGGCACAAAGAATATCTAGGACACAAACATACAGTGAAAAACGCTCGTCATCTGCAAACATGGGTTTCAATGGGGGTCAATCTCAAATGACGCCTTTCATCATGTAGGAGGCATCGAAATTCTTTGTCTATCCGGGTAAGCCTGTGCGGCATGCTTAAGCTGATCCGGGTCGATAATTTACGCAGATACCTTAATGTTGGTTTTCTCGCGCGACGGCTCAATATTATGTTGATTTCCATGTTTGTATTGTCAATAGTACATTGTATATAAACGTTGGAAACATCTGTTAAAACCCGTAAACAATGACATGCCATGGTTTTTGTTCGATTTCGAAATTGCAAGAACACACCCATAAAGAAAAGGAGTAACATGACTCCATGTAACTATGTTATAAGTCTGTACACAAGCAGATACTATAAAGGTTAATTATTGTTATAACTTGTTAAGAAAATGTTAATATACTGTAAATGTTAAGTATTGTTATAACTTGTTAAGAAAATGTTAATATACTGTAAATGTTAAGTATTGTTATAACTTGTTAAGTAAATGTTAATATACTGTATAGGTTAATTCTCTCTTTCTCTGTCGCTCTGTCTCTCTCGATCGAGGTCAGCTTAAATCTTTAAATGACATATATTTATTCATGTTGTAATATATCAAAATAAAATATCACATTTTTTTGAAGATGACATTATGCCATAATTGGAAACACAGCACCCATAATATCGTGTAAATTCAGTTCACTAGTCATTCACACGTCAATTAGTACGCATCTACATCCTGCCTCTAGCGACTCTCATCCGTAATAATATGTCCCCAACCCCTGGACTGAGAGCGCGCGTCACTACCGACTGAGCTAGCGGGACTGGGTTGACATGAGTACAAAAAGAACATATATAACAATCAAGTGATTACATTACATTATGTTTATTTCATTTTTGATACAGACTACAGATGTCTAGACTTTCCATTTGTGAAATTCTCCCCGCTGATTGGTTTGTTGGCATAAGTCAAGATAAATATGATAAATGAGCCAGACTTGGATTTAAATAAGGTAACACTTCCAACAGACGATACCCATACATGGTTATCATACAGAGTACTAAATAAGAGGGAGTCAACAGGTCTTTTTCCACAATATCTCTCTTATTACTCTATATAATCCTATGTTGTGTGTACTCAAAAGAATCACTGAGACGATTATTGTAAGTACCCACAGCGTAGGGTTTGAATGTCAAATAACTATTTTAGAACATGAAAAATGTCCCTTATTTAGAACTCTGATTATACCGATGGAATACTGTAATGTGTTCAACATACAATGTTTTATTTTATTTACAACATGATATAGTTGATCATTGGTTGACCCTCTGGTGTTTCCCGTGGCAAACGTGATGACATAATTAACACATGTTACTGTAATCTCATCGAGTATTTTCATTCAACTTCAACAACAGTATGGTGCAGTGGAACTGTCAATAAACATTGCTATTTTTGCTTTTATGGTGTTTTAATCCGCTTTGAACAGTTATATTACTGCAGTTTCCTTGGTAACTTACCAATATCACTGGCCTATTTATCCTGAAACGAGGGGGCCAATAATCAAATTAATAAATGCCATTCCATTTTGCATTGTATGATATAATATTTGTAGTATTTGACTATGAGCTAGTTTGATTAATGTGATAAATGTGTTTTTGTTCTGTTCTGTATTACAAAAACATGAAGTTGCAGGCAAAACTTTATTATTTTTATTTTTCATTGTTTAAGAGTTGCTTAATTTCTCTGAATAATAGAATTATGAAACTTTAATGGAGAGTAAATTGGCGATCTACAAGACGAAAGAACAGACGGTAAACCAATACATATACGTCTTTTGTGGGGGATAATAAATACAGAATTGATATAGGTGAAACATCTCTGAAGCATATACTAATTCATATCAACAATTCCTTGATTAGCAGCTGGACATACATACACACGTTTGCGAGCCCATAATATCTAACTTCGTTCGGGGCTTGTTACATTAAATACTGACTCGACATTTCTGCAGCAGACGACTTCGAAAACATATTGACAGAAATATGGAAAATCTCGTAAAATCTCCTTATATTATAGTTTAATCATTCAATATAGTTGAAAACATTGTGGCAAAAGGGAAAAGTGCTCATCATGAGAAATTTCTCCTGTTTGCCACAACGTTTTCAAAAGTCGTCTGCTGTAAATGCGTCAGAATGCGTCCAACCTCCATGCGGTCAAGGATTGCGTTGATACCTACGACTTTTACTACTGACTATACCGTTTAAGGACACAGGTATAAGTAGTAATAGAAATTCACCGAGGAAACGTTATGGGTTAGCCGAAACTGTTGACAATGTGTTAAAACAATTCATGCAACTCGTAGATAAGAACTTGTCTTTTTCCCACAGACATTATAATTTAATTTTTAAAGATATTGGATATACTTGGCTTAATTCTTTAAAATCCGTTCGTTTAAGTGCTCTATACGTGTATAACAAAAGTGCCATTAGATGTGCGTATTACGTAATATTTACACCTAGACGGTGTCTCATTTAAAATGGTAAGCATGTCACGTACGTCACCCTAACACCAGTCTAAAGTGCTTTATCGACTTATTATAGTGTATTCATTGATACGTGTAAATGAAGGATTTCTCAAGGTTTCAAACAGAAATTCAAGATTGACAGTTTGTGGGTTTCTATTATACCATCACTCATTAATACCAGATACATGTTTTATTCTGTTTCCTCAGATAAACCTACCGACAAACCAAATGCGTCCGAAAGAGACCGATATTTTTTACCGAGTTGAGGAATTAAGAGAGTGTTGTGTTTTGTTTGAATTGTGTGTTTCTTCATTCTAATTGTCCATGTAAAGTTTGTCTTATGTTCATCCAAATGATGATGACCATTAAATTCTCCGTGTGACTTACAGTGCAGGTGTAAGTGCTGAACATTGAAGGCCCTGGTAACAGTGTGCATATGTATACAATCGCTTACGTATGCTGCAAAAAGCTTAAACATACGTCTGTATGAGACGAAGTGTTAATGGATGTGACCTACGGGCATCTACGTGGATAAGTAGTACAAATTAGGCAACATTTCCGAGAGACTTCTATTATATTGGATACGCTTTCCCTCTCCAATAATTGAGCCCCGTCACAGTAACTCAACGACCGGGAATTTTCGCACACATAATAAATACCCAGGTCAGCTTGTACTTCAACGCATTATTGCTAGGATTATAACAGTTCTAGATGTGCTTAAAGTGCCAGCACTCCTGTATAAGCTGCGTGTTACATGTTCTAAAATCCGTATATTGACCATTTCACTCCTATGTAAGACGAATATTTTGAACACAATACGGGTCGTTATCTGGACCTATGAGTTTAAACAAGTATTCCCCAAGTATATGCAGAACGTATAAAACCCCCATATCATGCAATCTGCTGGTATTGTATACGTGGCACGTAAATCCTGCTGGTATTGTATACGTGGCACGTAAATCTGCTGGTATTGTATACGTGGCACGTAACTGTATGTCGGACTACGTATGGCTTGGTCTCTTCCGTATAGCAATGCAAACCATATGAGCCGTCCCGCAATAAACCCTAACATTATGATATTTGCGTAATTTATCGACCCATATCAGCCTACGCAGTCTGCACAGACTGATCTGGGCCGACACATTCCGTCTGAGGGGGGTATATGTTTATAATAATGATTCCTAAAACAGAAACTCCACATAAGGCGAAGAGTGTCTATCCGGGTAAGCATGCACGGCATGCTGAGGCTGATCCGGGTCGATACTTTACGCAGAGTCCACACTGTTGGTTTTCTCCCGAGACGGCTCATATGTCATATGCATGCTTCTCTGGTGTTGACCCTTTCCCACTTACAACCAAAACAACAAACCTGCAGCATACGACTATTAAATCGTCTATTCAAATTTTTTGGAAAGTCCTTTTAAATGAAAGTGTTGTAGGTTGTATGCTGCAGAGGCGTCATAAAACGTCTGTTTGTGGCAAATGGTTAGCTAACAGAGAGCTAGAATTACCCCCATATAACATGGGTCTCTCAACGTATGCATTCAGTTTAACAGCTTTGGTTTAACATCGTGCATGCGATCCCTTTCATTTATTGCAAAATAAGAGGGTATATCAGAAATGATTAAATAAATGTAGATCACTCAGTTGCAAAGTTGACATATTTTGACAAAGTATCCATTAAAAGAGTCCTTAGTAAATAATGCCCGTGAAAAGCATATGTCTAGTTTAATTTGTTCACAAATCCTTCTCATATTGTTCAGAAAATATCAATTCCAGAGAACGAATCTTTTGTTTATTAATATTTTCAATAATTTCCTGTTATGTCGATTTCAGATAATTCCATTTTTGATAGGAAAAGAGAATTTATCTGACGCCGCCTTCAACACTCTTCAACAGTCTTCAGTTATATCTCTGCATTTCCAGGGTAAGTTAACATAACTACCGGTCCACTTATCCTGAAGCCAGTCAATCGTCATGCTTACTCCACACTCCTGAGCGCCAAGAATGGTAACCTTTTTTAAAGTGTGGTATGGAACCCTCAACCTTCCGCAACAGAGGCAGACGTTCTACAATTACCATATCGCGGCGGTAAGAAATTATTTCCAACATTTTAAATCATCTCTTAGTTGGCTATTCGAGGTGCTGCTTTTAAAGCTTATAAAACATCGGACGACAATAGTGAAACACTTTTGAAAAAATCATGATGGGCAGGTTTGTAATAAAAGTGTGGGTAAAGGTGACATTGTTAATTACCTTTTCTTACATTTTAACTCTTTCCCACATACAACAAATCTGCAGCAAACGACTTTTTTAAATTACTCAAGACATGGAACATCGCTAAAAATAAAGGAATAAGTACAGAAAAAAAAGTTGAAAACATTGTGTCAAAATGAGAAATTGCTCATGTTGAGTAATTTCTGCTTTTGTCACAACGTTTTCAATAGTCATCTGCTGCAAATGCGTCAGAAAGCGTCTATAAGTGGGAAATGTTTAAAATCAATAGGATCACGATGTGTAATATTTGTCTGCTGAAAGTTTAACCCTTTCCCACATGCAGCAAATTTGCAGTAGACAACTTTGAAAACTTAGTGACGCAAACCTGAAAAATCTCCATAAAAGAGAGCTTTATTGGTAAATAAAGTTGAAAACATTGTGGACAACGGTGAAATTGCTCATCATGATCATTTCCAACATGTCTTGAGAGGTCGTCTGCTGCTATTGAAAGGAATCGTGGTTGACAAGAGATGCCAAAATCCTTTAATATATACGGAACGCGTAAATCGATTAAGGATGGAGTGGGGTGTAAAATGCAAACCGTGAAGCTGAGGTTGTCCATACCCACACAGTTTGGCATGATCCGTGTTACTGTCCGCCTTACTTAAGAATATAAATATATGTAACCTTATACAAGTATATAGGAAAAGAAAGCTGGAGTTGTAGTCCCCTGGGGTTAACTAACACAAACCTCATTTATATCATTTTAAGTAGTATGGGACAAGACACCCATTTTCGCCGGACGTGGCTAATATTTTATTACATATTGTTGAAATATTAATAGTTTCCCCTGTTGTATGAGTTCTATGACATCAACATTTTATTATCGTGTTATGCACGACTTTAACCCTTTCCCTCATATAGACGCATTATGACGCCTCTGCAGCAGACAGCTTTTTGAAAACATTGTGACAAAAGAAGAAATTGCTCAAAACGAGCCATTTCTCCTTTTGACACAATGTTTTCCACTTTTTGTCATAGGTTATCCATTCAATTATAGTGATTTTCTATTTGTTGATAAAGTATGTTCAAAGTCGTCTGCTGCAGAATTGTTGTATGAGGTAAAGGGTTTAACGTCAAGTGCGAACCACCAAAGATCAGCCTTTGACTGAAATGCAGCTAAACGATGGGTCTACACTAGTCATTAATTTAACCCTTTAACTCATACATCCATTCTGCAGCAGACAACTTTGAAATCATCTAAACGAAAATATTGAAACATACTTTCTTTAAAGTATAAGTTTCAAATAAAGTTGAAAGAATTGTGGAAAAAATTTCACAATTTGCTACAGTGTTTTCAAAAGTCATCTACTGCAAAGGCGCCAGAAAGCGTCTGTATTGAGGGAAAGGGTTAACAAGGTAAAGTAAAGAGTGGTCGATGATTACGTAAGAACCTGTCAAAAAACGGGGATGACGATTCCGTTTGCAGGAATATACCGGGAAAAAGTGAATCAATCACACTTGATGTCTCATTTATTGAAACCTTATTTGCCTAAGACAGGTGATGGGGGAGGAAAACTGCAAAGTATTAACGCCACTCAAACATGGATTCCAAGTTTTACCCGCAAACCTTTCGGAATGTGAAACTTCTGAATCTAGCATAATTGAAAAGTAAAGGTGTTCATATCGTGCCATTTTGTTTACCATTGATCCTATATCCTACTAAGTAGATATCGTGCATTATTAAATAAACGAATTGACGTACAGAGAAAGGCGTTCAATTTCAATTCATAAGAGCCGTCCCGCGAGAAAACCGTCAACATTTTGGTCTCTGCGTAAAAGCATCGACCCGGATAAGCCTAAACATGCCGCGCTGGATTACCCGGATAGACACTTTTCGCCTCTTGTGGATTTTCTGTTTCAGGAATCATTACTCTATACCTCTATTCCCCTGAAACGGAATGTGTCGGTCCGGATCAGTCTGCGCGGATAGCGCAGGCTGATCTGGTCGATACATTACGCAGATGCAATAATGTTTGCTTTCTGACGGGACGTCTCATATTGGTTTTATCGTCAACAAGCGAAAAGGGGGATGTGATGGCTGTTTACTTAGGTGAACCAGTGTATACGAACAAGAACTTTCACTGATCATTCGAACATGAAGTAGGCGGCATATAGGTGCTATAATGTTTGCATAGTAAAACAGCAAGCACCGCAAACAAACCAGAAGTGTATTCACATTAGTTTCACTCCCACATAGTGATGCTGTAATTGAGGTTAACTAAAACTCATTTCCGCGCGGCGCGCACCTTCAATTTACATAGATATTTGCCCGTTAAACGATCCGATTACATTCCCATTATATCCCCTCGACGACATTTTAACAATATTCAAAAGATTTATTCATTTATTGAAAAACGTCCGTCTCATTAGCGTGCCGGGTCATAACAAATACTTAAAATGGTAGAATAACTGGAGCTCAAGATGACAGGGGAATGTGACACTCAGGATTACAAGGGTACATGACACTCAGGATTACAAGGGTACATGACACTCAGGATTACAGGGGTACGTGACACTCAGGATTACAGGGGTACATGACACTCAGGATTAAAGGGGAACATCACACTCAGGATTACAAGGGTTAAGACCTTCAGGAGGGTACATGACACTCAGGATTACAGGGGTACATGACACTCAGGATTACAAGCGTACATGACACTCAGAAGAACAGGGGTACATGACACTCAGGATTACAGGGGTACATGACACTCAGGATTACAAGCGTACATGACACTCAGAAGAACAGGGGTACATGACACTCAGGATTACAGGGGTACATGACACTCAGGATTACAAGCGTACATGACACTCAGAAGAACAGGGGTACATGACACTCAGGATTACAGGGGTACATGACACTCAGGATTACAAGCGTACATGACACTCAGAAGAACAGGG
>JAUELF010187467.1:0-14431 GCA_031471495.1 Clinocardium nuttallii | reverse complement strand
ATAGTGACAAAAGAAGAAATTGCACAAAACATGCAATTTCTCCTTTTGCCACAATGTTTTCCACTTTTAGTCATAGATTATCCATTCGATTAAAGAGATTTTCCATTTTTTGACAAAATATGTTCAAAGTCGTCTGCTTCTGCATGTGAGAAAAGGTGAAACTGATACACCAATGCAAAAACAGTACATTACCAACAAGAGAACACAACAAGATTTCATATGAAGACTTTATTCAGGCTTTTGGCAGTCAGGAAACCATGATGACTTCATTCACAGAGGGAAAACTAAGAGGATATTTTGTTAATGGACAGGAATATTCTATATAAAGATATCCTCTCTTTGCAATTACTTTAATCAAGCAATTTTGATTAATTGATTTTATTACTTTTCTTTTTACAACAGTCTTCCCAAGCAACAAGCTGCTTTTCCGCATAGACTGTTTGCCCATTGCAGGAAGCCAAAATTACTTCTGTCAAACATTGGAAAGACTGTTGGTCGAGCTTAAGTTCCAACTCATGACCCCTGGTGACAGCCCGCATCACTACTGACTGAACTACCCGAACTTTGCTGAAGCAGTTTTGAAAGCTTATTAATGGTAATGGTCAAAAGAAGACTGTGCAAGGGTATTATTCTTTCAAAACCTTTAAAAACATTATGGCAAACAGAAAAATTGCTCACACTGTTTTATACCTTTATTCAATAAATATACTATCCTTTAAGAATAAATCTTCATATTTTTGTCAAGATGTTTTCAAAGTCATCCGCCACAGATGTGTTGTAACTATTTGGGAAAGTATTAAGAGACCTATTGGCAGTTCTTGTCCTATATTGTGCCAAAAAGTGTGTTATCTTGATGGTAATTATTCCATCTAAATACCAACTAAACAATCATAGCGAGACATTTTTAGCAGTCATGACATTTACCCCGAGACATTTGAAGTTGTCTGCAGCAATTTATGATTATGACTTTCACTGCATGTAGACATTACAACAGATGCTTATCAAGTTTTGAAATATTAAATTTTGGGAGTAGAAGCATATTCAGTTACACAGAAACAGTGATTGCCCTATCATTAATATAACCACTTTTGTGAGTGCCAAGTGTCCATTACTAAGAATAGATTTAGCAAAGCATTTGCATTACTAACTTGCATTTTCATGCAAATTTCCAGTCCTGTATAATGGAAATGAGGCATAGAGCTTAACCCTTTCTCACATACAGACACCTTCTGATGCAGCAGGCAATGTTTTCAAAACATTGCCATAAAAGAAGAAATTGCTTTAATGCCATAATGTTTTTAAGCCCTATAATCTTTTTTTCTTATATTGTGATTTTACATGATTTTGCTTAGATGTTTTCAAAGTTGTCTGCAATCCATGGTTAAAACAAGAGTGTTTGGTGAAACACAATGTGTTGCCTTCCAATATGCTAATATGTCACTAGTTGAAAGGGTGATATTAACTGGCAGACATACAGACACATAAATTGATTGATAAGTTGGTGTCTTCAACAATTTTCAGTTATAACACGGTGTTTCCTGGGTAAGTTACCAGTACTACTGGTCCATTTATGCTTAGTCAGTTAGTAGTTATGCTTTATAAAACAACCAACCGTGAGTGCCAAGGAGGGCAGCCATTGCTACCATTGAAGTATTTTGTATGACCCAGCCTAAAAAATCAAACCTGTGACCTCCAGTACCCGAGGCGGAATCATGTGCACAGACAGTTGAAATAGAAGTGATCCCTTCATGCCTTCATGCGACTGCAGAAATACAGTACAATGGCTTGAAAATCCAATACAATTGAATGGTTTCCAGAGTTCTTGACAAGGAGCGTTTTTCTTGTTCTAAAATCCATATTTTATCCGCTATCCCTTTACTGTGGGTACTCAAAGGAGACCATTCTTTTGAGTACCTATTACATAGGGTATGGTTTGATAATGAGATATATTGTTTTGAAGAGTGCTGTAAATATCTCCTTATCTGGACCTCTACCTCTGGGTTATGTGTTGGTGCACCTTTTACATGACACACTTGTCTCTATTTAATATGCATCTGATTTAGACCAGGCGTGTGCTTATAAAACATGTAAAAACTGCACTGAAAAAAAAAACTCTACCAGAAAAAACCACATGATATCCTCCCTTCTGGAAATTCCTGACTTTAATGGCTTGCAGATGAAAGGCTTCTATATACTAGAGTGTGTACTTAGGTTGTTGTATTTTTGTAAGAAAGATTTTGCGTTTTAGCTTTTCCCATGTTATATGCAGCAGACAATTGTGATGTTTTCAATTCTGTTTCAAAAGTATGCTTTCAATTTGCCAATGGTATAATATCTTTTTTCTTGTGTGTTTGTAAAGGAGACTACTTGTTGAACACTTCACCATAAGGCTATACTTATGCTATTTGTATGATGAGAAATCAAATATCAGCAGTGTTGTGCCTTGGTTTCATTCACGGATAATGTAAGATTTTCGGCCCTTTTTGTTTTGAAGTAATAGCATATGATAGGGAGATTCTCCCAAGGCAAATATCTGCTGGACTCACTCTAGGTACTACACTGCTGCTATATTTGCAGGACACACAAAGGTATACAGATCTGAAAGAAAACTTTTTACAGAAAAATATGTGTCACGTCAAGGAGTCTAGTTGCATCCCTGTTTTGGCTTCAAATAGCAGGATGTTTGTAATACAACAAATGGGATTACAAATTCAGATTGTTATCATAGGTTAGACTATAATATTATGGCTCCTCTTTATAGTAGGTGTACATTGAAGACTGAGACTGGCCAGACAAGTGTGTATGCACTGTCTCGTCTGTGTCTTCACTGTTTCCAGTTAAACCAAGATCACTTTCCATGACTTATATATGTGGCAAATGGAGAAATTGCCACAATGTTTTTCTTAACTCTATGCAATAATTATACTTTCATTTAGAGAGATTTCACCAATTTTGTGTTTACAAAGTCGTCTGCTGCAGAATCTTATTGCGATTTGAAATCAAAATATTTCCACTGTAGTTGCTGGAAAAAACCACGTAGGGAGGTTTGGTGAGGGAAGAAAAACCAATTACACAGAAATATGCAACAATAATTACCTATATTCTTACATCTACTCAGAGTTTTACACTCTCTTCTCCAAACGGTTACTTGATTCTTACTACATCGACCCAGAGTTTTACTCTGCCCGTCCCACACCGTGACATGCAGCTTACTAGGCATCGTCCTCTATGGTTTTTTTGCAATTTTTTTTGTTCTTTCCGCAAGATTCTGTTGTTTTTTTCACTCTCTATTTGTTCCTTTCCTACACATTTATCTTACATCAGATTTAATTATCTATCTTAGCTCAGCAGTGTTTTCTCATTTGCTAATGGTTTTACCATGCAGCAATTCTAACGAAATTCCAAAGTTCCACCCATTGCTGTATTTCACTCTGCAAACACATTTGTCTTGAAAAAGAAAAAATCAAAAACTTGGAACACACTCACTGTTTCTGTAAATTTCTTTTCAAGATAGACTCCAAAGGTCATTCACAATGGTAATCACGCCCAAATTTCTTTTCAAAAGGAGATTAAATATTTTGCTTAGACTTGATTGATTCCTAAACTTTCTAAATGTCCCCATATTTCAGATGCACATGTTTTCTATCATGGTATCTATGCATTTTAATACTTTTCACCTGGATCTGATTGTGATAAAATTGTAATCAAATATGTAGATGACCTGTGATGCATTAGAATCAGATGAATTTTAAATGATTGAGGGAAATTATTAGAAATTTTGCCTTTAGCTGTTATTCAAAAATGATACTTCAGTTGAAGAGGTTAACCCTATTTTTGCTTACATGTTTTTAAAGTTGTCTGCTACAGATTTGTTGATATGTTGGAAAGTAAAGGGCTATTCAGGTATCCCAACGATGAAAGGAGAACTTCATGAAAAGTACCATCATAATTAGAAATGACAGGTATAATGAAGAGCTGTAAGAAACATGTCCTGCGTATGGCACAATGCCAGTGTTCATGGTTGAAAAAAACCCACATCAGAACTGTTTCCCTCTCCTGTGCAACCTGACTGGTTGTTTGAATGATGTTTTACATCACTTTCAACACTATGCAAGTTATATATGTATTAGCATTTCAAGGTAATTTACTACCAGTACAGCTCTACCAACAATACTAAGAGCTAAACAGGGATGCCACAGTGATGCAAATAAATGTTGACACTTTGAAAACAATTGAAAACAATTGTGACAAACGGTAATAATTGCTCCTTATAAGTATTGTAAATCAAACATGATGAAGGTAAAAAGCAAAGCATAGGTACTTCTCAATTAACTGTTATCTTAAATGAAATATTTTTGTGAGATATCATTTCTTAAATTAAACTCGATCTAAATAAATTAATTTGTTAATTAAATGAAATATTTTATTATTTTTTAAAGGCTTTTTTCAATCACAGGATGCAGAGTATGCTTGCTTGTGTAGCAGAGCTATTAAAAGAAAACTTAAATATTATAATATCTTGGTATAATATGTGTTTAACCCTTTCTACATACAGACCGTGCAATTATGTCACAATGTTTTCAAAAGTCCCCTGCTGCAGAGGCCCTAATCAGAAAGTGTATGCATGTTGGAAAGGGATAAAACAAGGCAAAATTTCCCACTCAGTAAGGAAGAGTTTCAACAGAAATTACATGTACAATCAATTCAAACGTAATCCATCACATTAAAACACAACCAGATCCATGTAGTTTTGAATTCAAATACTCCAACATAGACATGAAAAACACTTGTTAAAAGGCTCCACGCCCAGTCTCCTTTGAAACCCGAGACAGTATGCATGGGATCTCCCACACATATATTCCACAGAGAGAAATGTCATCAACATTTGGAATTAATTAACTTGCTGCCATAGTGGTGCAATACTAGAGCCTCCACACTGTAAACAAACTTACAAAATTTCATAAATTTTATGGGAAACTTTAATTAGATTTTTCTTCTTGCAAGAAACTATTACACATTAACCATTTCCCTCATACAGATGTTTTTTGACACCTCTGCAGCAGATGACATTTGAAAACATTGTCACAATAGGAGAAATTGCTATAAACCTATTATACCTTCATTAACGGAAATTTGTCATACATTATGCCAAGAATGTTTTCAAGGTTGTCTGCTGCAGATTTGTTGTATGTGGGAAAGAGTTAATTGATTTTTTCAGAAACTCTTTTTCTCATGTTGCTATGAATGAAGAGATTTTTTTCAACATTTTATGTTTTGGTCAAAATGTAAGAAGCCGTTGCATGTTCATGCAATTCTAACTTGTTCAAATTGCCAAAACTTAACCTATGAAAAACTCCCCAAAACTCCTTTAATCACAAAGTTTATGGCTGCATTTATGCAATTAGCAATGCTTAACACAGTAGAAAAATTAATCAACAACAGATGAACTAAAAGATTCCTATCACACTAAGCCAAAACTAACAACAGAGGTACGAAAAGCCTTGCTTGCAGAAGTGAAATGCAGCCAACAATATCTGTATATACCCAGTTCTGCAAGACAAAAAAATATATTGCTGGTTCCTCTTTATAAAACAATGGTGCCATAACTCTGGTTCCCTGTCTACCATGTATGAGAGGTATGCAGTTAGGCAGCAAAAAACAATTTTTGTCTTAATGCTAATATATTAACGTTGTGTCACGTAAAAAGGATTCTTAGTATAAAGCATCAACAAAGATATCTCAGGTGAGAGCTACATCTGTACAAACAAACTGGTTGCAGGCATAACTGCTGCCCTTTAACCCTTTCCCTCATACGACAATTCTGCAGCAGACGACTTTGAACATATTATGTCAAAAATTGAAAATCTTTTTAATTGAATGGATAACCTATGACAAAAAGTGGAAAACATTGTGGCAAAAGGAGAAATTTTGTGCAATTTCTACTTATGTCACTATGTTTTCAAACAGCCGTCTGCTGCAGAGGCGTCAGAAAGCGTCTATATAAGGGAAAGGGTTAAGCCTTTCCTACATACAACAATACTGAAGCAGACTATAAATGAATCATAATCATTCAATAGAATTTAAAACAGTATGGCAAAAGGAGAAAGTAGCTCACCATGAGCAATTTATTTATTGAAAAGATTCTATAATTAAAACTTTGATATTCATCAAATTGGCATCGGACTCTTCCAAATGTAATAATTAAGCCTTTCCCTCATTCGACAATTCTGCAGCAGACGACTTTGAACATAATTTGTCAAATAGTAGAAAATCTCTATAATTGAACGGATAACCTATGACTAAAAGTGGAAAACATAGTGGCAAAAGGAGAAATTGCTCGTTTTGTGCAATTTCTTCTTTCGTCACTATGTTTTCAAAAAGCCATCTGCTGCAGAGGCATCAGAAAGCATATATATGAGGGAAAGGGTTAAGCATCGACATTTGTTGTAATTGACACTTGTTCCTTTTTTACATCCATGGTTTTCTTTAAAACTTTGGTGGAAGAGTCCTGAGAAAAAAACGTATTAAAGAGGTTATAGGGCAAGCTTCAGAAGTCAAATCAATTTTATGACATAATCCATTAAATACATCAGATTCTGTAGAAATTTAAGAACATCAGATAAGATAGATACCAACTACTACTGATGCTTCTACAATTTGGACCCAGGCCTGTTAACCACAAAAGTCACCAGCCATAAAATTAGATAATTCAACTCTTCACTATTTTATAGATACTCCAACTGATAGCAAGATTTAGACAACATTGTACCTTTATCCTTGATCACCTCTAGATGCATTCTTTTTTTTTTGCCATAAATGTTTTTTTCAGAAGAGACATCTGCTGCAGATGCATTGCAATTGAAATGAGATTGGGAAAGGGTTAAACAATATATTGGCTGACATGACAGAGCAAAAAGAGTGATTGGACTTTAGGACATAAAATTTAATGATCCTTAACAGATAATATAAAGCACTCAGTCTCAGAACCAGATCAGTTCCCTTAAAGCATTCATCATAGTCCTGCAAAAATGTAGAGTTTAGTTCTCAAGCTACATTGTAGCTACAAACTATTCTTGCCATATTGAAAGACATTTCCAGTCTTCTTTAAAGCATACCAGAACCTGATAAGCCCTTCTTTGACCATAACAGTTGACCTTTGACCTTGGGAGCCCAATTTCCTTGACAGTTTTACACCTCATTACGGCTAGAGAAGGTTGAAACAGGTGATCTGGCACCAGAAGTGCATTCGACCTTCCAATATTTTGACATTTGATGGCATGCTGAACATGTGGCATATCAGTTCAGAATATTGTTTGGAGGTGAACAGGTTAACCCCCAAAATGTGAGCTATATCACAAGATGAAAATGTTTAACCCTCTCCCACATACAGCAAATCTGCATCAGATAAATTTGAAAACATCCAGATAAAAACAAGGAAAATAAATCTATAAACTTAAGTATTACTACTGAAAAAGTTGAAAGCACTCTGTGTCAAATGGAAAAAATATCTCATCTTCAGCAATTTCTCCATTTGACAAGATGTTTTCAAAAGTCGCCAGCTGCAGGTGTGCGACTTCTGTTTGGGGGAAAGCGTTACAGGAACAATACTGTGTTGCCTACAAACCACTGTTACTGAAGTCTGAGCATAACTAACAGACATACAGACAATCAACCAATAGAGAACCATGATTTCTTAAGTTAAGTGTTGATCGCCCTGGCAAATGTGTAAATTGATGAAAACAATGTAGGAAAGATGGTGCTACGCGTGACAAGTTACATTTTTCATTTTCCAATTTAAAATTTGTAATATTTCTCAAAATCATTTACTACAATTTCAACAGTCAAACAGACTCTTTCTGACGACACATCTGCAGCAGATGAAATTTAAAAGCAATGTAGCAAAAGTAGACATTGCTCATGATGAGCAATTTCTCTCGATATTTTCAACAAAACTTTTGACCACAGAGATTTTCCAGACTTTTGCCAACATTTTTTCAAGTCATTGTCTGTAATTTTGTTGCATGTGAGAAACGGTATAAAGGAACTTACAATTGAATTTGCATTGCTGATTAAAAGGACCACACTAGATCATGCTGCCTTTAACCCTTTCCCACATACTATAACTTCGCAGCAGACGACTTTGAAATGATCAAGTCTAAAAAATAAAGGAAATCTCATCCAATGATAGTATAATTATTCAATAGAGTTGAAATCATTGTGGCAAATGGATAAATTGCTCATTATGAGCAATTTCTCCTTTTGCCACAATGTTTTCAAAAGTCAACTGCTGCAGAGGCTTCAGAAAGCGCCTGCAGGTGGGAAAGGGTTAAGGATGAATAAGTCACTGACTTGGTTAAAGGAGATGGCTACATTTTAATGATGTGATTAAATTGTTGAAGACGGGCCAAACACACTTCAGCTAAAAAAACACACACAAAAATGAAACATCTAGTAAAAAAACACTTTGTATCTATACCCGCTGTTTGAAAAGAAAATGCAACAAAGTTCAGATTTGAATCTTTGCCAGGCAAAGTCATTTAAATTATGGGCTGCTAAGCTTTTCCAAAACACTTGTTTGTCTTCTGAGCAAAGAAGTTTACTGTAACCCATGTCCACTTGTAGAAGCATTTTGATGCTCATGGTGAGCAATTTCATACTTTGTCACAATGTTTTCAACCCTATTCAATAATAATACTGTCACTTTTGATGATTTTTCATATATTTGCCTTAGGATAATAACTTCAAAGTTGTCTGCTGCAGATTTCTTGTATGTGGGAAAGGGTTGAATTCTGGGCTCGACAGAGTTTTTTACTCTTACACTGGCTCAAGTTTTTCCAAACGACAATATTGTAAACATATGCAAAGATGTTCACCTTAACCCTTTTCCACTTGTAGATGCATTTTGACGCATCTGCAGCAGACAACTTCTGATTACTGTGTGGCAAAAGGAGAAATCACTCATGATGTGCGCTTTCTCCTTTTGCCAAATTGTTGTTAACTCTATTCAATAAATATACCTTCATTTGAAGAAGTTTGTAAACATGTTTTGAAAGTCGACTGCTGCAATTGTGTTGTATGTTGGAAAGGGATAAAGATAGTTTTTAGAAGATTGATTGTAAATGTTTACCATAAAGTTCTTGCACAAGTTTCCATAAGGAGCTTGAAAAAGTGGCAAACTTTCATCATATTTTGAATTTTCCATATTACATAATATCTACAGTAACTGTTTTGGGTTTACTTGATACATAGACGTTCTGTATCAGTTTATAGTCATTTGCAGCAAAGGTTGTCAAGTCATCTGTATGAGGGAAAAGGTAAAAAGCTCAATCACAATAAAACTGCAAAATGTCGGCAAAAATGGAATTAAATTAACAATTAGAGAACTTTGACACAAATCTTTCACAACAATTAAAACGATTCATTATTATAAAACACACAAAAATGCACCTTTTCACAGATCATTAACTACCAAAGTATGTAAACCCTTTCCCGCATACACAGACTCATTATGGGGCATCTGCGGCAGATGACTTTGAAAACATTGTGGAAAAAGATGAAATTGTCATATCATTTATAAATGAGCAATTTCTCCTTTTGTCACAACAATTTCAAAAACTCTTATTCAATTATCATACTTTCCATTATTGAGATATCCCATATTTTTGCCTGGATGATTTCAAAGTCGTCTGCTTCAGAATCGTTGTATGTGGGAAAGGTTAAACAGTTAACTACTATATAAAGTACATTGAAAATTTAACATTTCATTGATTTATTTTTGTACAGACATAACAACAACTTGTAACAACAAGTAGTTATCCGAGCTCTAGATATTGTTTTTTTTTAGGATTTCATGCCATTTTCAACATTATTTCAGTTATATCACTGCGACATTTCACTTATTCATGATCCCTGGGTAAACAAACCAGTGTTTAATAGGCTAGAATATGTACCTTGCCCAAGGACACTCCGTGGCGACCGTAGTGCTGTGGCTGGGGATCGAACCCGGGACACCCGGTTTCAGATCCCAGATGCTAACCATTGACCACAGCAGATTCTAGAGCTTTGCTTACAAGTTCTAAAATCCTTATTTTTATCCACTCACCCTATGTTGTGGGTACTCAAATGAATGAGTGACGATTCTTTAGAGTACCCACAACATAGGGTTTGGTTGGATAATAATAGAGATATTGTGGGGAAAAGAACTGTAAACCCCTACTTATCTGAACCTCTGAGTTACTACAACATCAGCATTTCAACATATAAACATATTACTCCTTTTTTCCTTCGAGGTTTTCAATGTGCACAACTCATTAAACATCATATTAAATAATTGGTAACGCTCTATTCATTTTGGTACCTGTTTCGATGCCAAAACGAGTATCAAACAAAAAACAGCTTTCACTACTGGTTGATAAATAATTCTGCACTTGTTATCATTTTTTCGCATCTTACATCACCAATCACGTTCAACACCCTTGGTAATCTTTTCGTATAATCTTCGCTTCCTTAACTTTCTCCCCCCCTGCACATAGATTTTGACATATTTGCAACAGACAACTTAAATTTGAAACCATTGTGGAAAAAGAAGAAATTGTTAATAATGAGCAATTTTTCCATTTGCCACAATGATTTCAACTCTTTTAAATAATCATGATACTGTCATTTATAGAGATTTTTATATATTTTGAACTTGGGTTATTTCAAAGTTGACTGCAGCCGATTTATTGTATGTGGGAAAGGGTAAACTTTCTTCCCCCTGCAAATGCTACAGCAACTTAAATTTGAAAACTTTGTGGCAAAAGTAGAATTTTTTTAAAAAGAGTATTAGTGAATGTGGCTACGCATGAACCTTTCTCAGATCTGCAGCCGATGACTTAGAAATTATTCGGGGAAAATTTATAAAACTCTCTGAACATGAAAGATCAGTTTCGGAATAAAGTAAAAAACATTTGTGGCCAAAGGAGTAAATTATTCTCCTTTTGAAGCAATAATTTCCAAAGTTGTCTGCTGCTGATAATTAGGAAAGGATTCATAGACCGCCAAAACATCACAAATACTTTGATGTACAGTTTTTTTGTTAACGCTCATCCATTTTAAACTAAATGCCCATATCATAAAAGATATATATTTTCTCCGCCAACATTTATGCAACACTGATAATCTGAGCCGATAGCCTAATCTATGGATTTCATGTCAGCAGTCTTTCTACCTGTACTTTTCTTCAGTTTTGACATGTGATTAGATTTTAATCAAACTTGGTACAGTTTGAATGAAATATACCTTTTCATTCCCTATACCCATTATATGATGTGTCTCTGACACTTCAGTGCAAGGACGATTTTTGATCTATAATCAGATTATCTATAACACTTTGTTTACATATCAATGTACCCTTACCAACATACATGCATATTTTGAGACATTGTAGAACACGAGTTTTGAAAACATTGTGGCAACACGAGAAATTGCTTATTGAACGATCCTCACATATGGCCGAAATATTTTCATGATGAGCAATTTCTTCTTCTGCCACAATATTTTTTCAATAGTTACAGGCTGCTGCCGATGCAGCAGATTGCATCTACAGGTAGGAAGGGGGCGTTAACCCTTTCCCACCTGCAGACAAATTTTGACGCAAAAGAAGCAGATGACTTTTAAAAACATTGTGGCCAAAGGTGAAAATGCTCATGATGAGCAATTTCTCCTTTGGCCACTATGTATGCTTTCAACTTTATTTAACAATTAAGCGATCTTATGGAGAGATTTGTAAGGTATTGTTTTTAAAGTTGTATGCTGCAGTTTTGCTGTATGTGGGAAAGGGTTAACACTCTTCTCATGATTCCACCACAGACATTTACTTATTAATTTACTGAGGAATAAATAGTGAATGAAGGTATAAAAAAGAAATAGGTCATGAGAAATTTCTCCTTATGCCACAATGTTTCCAGGAGACATCTCCTGAAGATGTGTTAAAATTTGTCCCCATGTTGGAAAGGGGGGCTAAAACATGATGAAGAAGTGCATCATTGCATAAAAATGTCTGAGAAGTTTGACATAACTATATAGAGTGTTTGACTCATAGAGATTCATTAAAAAAAATTGTAAATGACTTCTGTTAGTACCCTTAACCCATCGCCCACATTCAGACCCTTTCTGACGCAGACGTTTTTTTAAATCATTGTGGCAGAAGGTAAAATTGCTCATAATGAGCAAAAACACGTTATGCCACATGTTTTTCAATAGTTGTTCTTCTATTTTGAGAGAGTCCCTAAACGTGCGACTAAGTGTTCTCAAATTTGTCGGCGACTGTAGATTCGTTGAATGTGGGAAAGAGTCCACGAATATACTCTGATAAAACAGGTGTGCTTCAAGGCACTGGTTCCCCACAGTGCTCTGTTCAAGGTATATAGATCCATAATGTTTTAATTAAAATTTTCAGAACACTAACAGGTATTTATATTATATAACACAGACTTTTCCCACATGCAACAAGTCTGGAGCAGATGATTTTGAAAAATGTATCGTCAAAATTATGGAATCGCTTATTAACCCTTTCCCTCATACAACAATTCTGCAGCAGACGACTTTGAACATATTTTGTCCAAAAAAAAGAAAATCTCTATAATTGAATGGATAACCTATGAAGAAAAGTGGAAAACATTGTGGCAAAAGGGGGAATTGCACGTTTTGTGCAATTTCTCCTTTTGTCACTGTTTTCAAATAGCCATCTGCTGCAGAGGCGTCAGAAAGCGTCTATATGAGGGAAAGGGTTAATTAAAGAAAAGAAGCATCATTGAATGAAGTTGAAAACATCATGTCAACAGGAGAATTTGTCAGTCACATTTGCTGCAGGTTTTGCTGTATGTGGGAAAGGATCATGAGTTCAGTGGGTTAAAGATTAGAAACACTCTGGTCTTACATAAACAGTATCATGGTGTTACCAGAAAAACATATTTCACAGAAATATGACAGTGGGGGCAATAAACTTTGGTACAAAACTCTTTCAGATTATATACACATCCCTCTTTGTTTTCCCTTTCCCACATTTTGATACTACAAATTTGCAGCAGACAATCAAGAGAAAATGTCTGGTTAAAAAGATGGTTACCTAAAAGTTTAATAGTATTGAAAACATTTTGGGAAATTAAGGGAGATAATGCATTATGAATAATTTCTCTTTTGCAACAATGTTTTTTTAAAAGTGGCATCAGAAAGAACTAAATCTGGGACAAAATTTCTAAGGACAAAACGCCACAGGACATAATATCCACAGACAAAATGCCACAATGTGAAAAGTGGACAAAATACTTGTGTTTTATATATTTAATGTTGATTGATTGATTGATTGGGGTTTAATGCCGTTTTTAACAGTTTCTCAGTCATATCATGGCGGCCAGTTCACCTACTCATGTGTTTCCTGGTTATCTCACACCAGTACAACACACACCATTCTTTCCAAGCAATATATTTAATGTACATAGATAGTTGATTTAATCCGTCAGCAACCACAGATGCGCATCAGACGTGAATATAGAGACCTCCAGAGTCGCCTAATGAAACCTTTGCCACGATTGCATAACACACCGCAAGATCATGGAGGAGTTCCTTGCTGGGGTTGGACACAACATCCGCTGGATGCCAGCTAACAGGCAGAACCGGAATGATGAGTAGACTGGACAGCCGAATAAACCTGTTTAGCTCAAAACTTTCCTTTCTGCCATACAATAAATGTGCAGCAGACTATTTTGAAATAATCAAGTCCAAAAAATCTCTATAACTGATTATGAGTATGATTATTGAATTGAGTAGAAATCACTAGGGCAATCCCTCCATTTGCCACTATGATTTCAAAAGTTGTCTGCTTCAGAAATCAGAAAGCGTCTTCATGAGGGAAATTTAGGGTTAAGCAACTGCATTTTCTAGAATATGAGTGGCTATAATTTCTAATGTACCACAGAAAAGACAAGAAAAAGACGGGCTTATGAGATAAAAGGGTTACAACATAGTTGCTATGGTAATGAATAGTTATCTTTATTTTTTGTGAGTGTTTAGTAATCACAATTTCCTGAGCTTCTGGAAATGATATAGTCTCTGGAATGAATCTTCCCCAAGTACTGATGTGGTTTATTTATTTAGGGTTGGATGGAAAATACACAGTTTTGAACTTGAAATTGCCCCCAACTCATATCCACATATATACATACGTCATGATGTGAACACATTCCCCAAACATTTGTAACAATTAGTGAATTTGATGATAAGGAAGAAAGTGCCGAAGGTATGATGCAGTTATATCAATACCGTAATTTCCCACATACAACAACTAAGCAAGGATATGGAAAATCTAGTGTTATTATTATGGTTCATATTTTTGAGTTGTATTTTGATACATAATAATTCAAAAATATATCTGTTATTAACTTTTCCATTT
>JAUELF010187358.1:0-14431 GCA_031471495.1 Clinocardium nuttallii | reverse complement strand
CCGCCAGAGGGTGGGGCTATTTTGCCTTATATGGCTATAGATTAAACTTAAAAAATCTTCTCCCCCGAAAGTGTTTGTCCGATGTTCAGATATTTTGGAGAAATGTTATTTGGGTGACCCTCTATCATATTTCTCCAAGCCGTGTTGATTGGTTGAAAAACATGGCCGCCAGGGCTGTTCGGAGTTTGGGCTGTGGAGCGATACTGGCCCTCTTGGGCCTCTTGTTTATACCTTGATTTATCTGGTCGCACGTTTGTGTTTATATTCAAACTCGGTGTTTAACCTCCCTTTTTAGAGCAGTTTTTATACCGTACTGGTAAATGGGGGAAGCGTATATGTTAGATGTATATAAACACCATATGCGAAGAACCCACTAGCTTAACACAGACATTACACTTCTTATGTTTGTACATATCCTATATAATTACAGAGGAGGCCCAACAATCATATCTGTATTGCTACAAAAACTCAAACACAAAATATAACAATATAACCAAAATAGTACAATAGGCAAATATATTCACATTTGTTATAGGCACCTAGCTGATTGGGACTGTTGTTGTCGACCGGTAGCTTTTACTTATGTTGTAAATAATTTTACCTTTCACTTATTAAGTATTAATATAGCTGTTCACCAATTTGTGTACAAAATATTTTAATTCACCCTTTGTCCCTTATATGACGTTTTACAACATTACGGGCGAAGGGTGGACTTCGATTTACTCAACGCGAGGGGGCTAATGACTGGCTTATCAAAACACTGGGTCTAGCTCGGCTCTTGCCTTTCAATCGAAGCTTGATTGAGCGGGAAGAGGGAGCTTGACAAAAAAAAACGGATTGATATTGAGCCAATCAGAGGCCCCCTAGCAAACGATTGTTAAACCACTGATTATCATATACATGTAAAACATTGTAACCATATTTATCTTTTAATCAAACAAGGGATACATATACATTTATTGTTTAAGCAAACAAGTGATAAGTATACATTTATTTTAACAAAACAATATTTTTAAACAATAATCTTATGTACAATTATTAGAACAGAATATGCGAGAAATGTAAAGCAATTGGAAATTAATAACCAAACGTCAATAATAGAAGAAATTAACAGGGACACTAAATTACATATACTGTCCCTGAAATTACGGACATACAGGGTCCGAAACTATAAAAGTTTAATCTGTGCTCAGAAGTTGTGCTCAAGTATCTGATTGGTCAGAAGCAAATTCGTTCTCCAAATAGACCAATCAAAAGCCTTATTTCGGAGCATGGAGTTCAATTCTGTGCATGGAGCACGTTTTAAAAGTTTTATTGTTTAGGGGCAAAGGAGGAGAAGGAGATGCAAATAAACATACAAATTTCACGGAAAAAGTTGGTACATCTATACATTGTGTACCCTTGAAGTGTGAAATTGACTTTACAGGCTATGTGCATGTACGTGTATAAACACTGTATTTATATATTTGCACACATTTACATTATGTAAATCGCATAATCTCTATATTTTACATTATACATACATTTAATAATAATGCAAAGTCACAGTGATACAATAAAATAGAGAAAAGTGAGAGAGGAAACGGTGGTATATTAGAGAATAGTATGTCCCTGACGTAAGATATCGACTTTATCTGACGAGGTTGGGTTAATTGATAATTGGCTAGCCTTTGGCGAGACAATTATCCTTTCTCACAGCCGAGTCAGATAAATTGTATGTCGAAATTCAGGGACGTAATATTCTATTTATCTTGCATGTCAAATTATGTGTTCAGGTAAACCTACACTCATTCTAACTACTAGTTTTAAGAAATAACATACACAAGGCTGATCCGATTCGATACTTTCCGCTCATTTATATTTCAGAAAGTAGTTCCAGTGATTACGTCATTTCTAAAAAATAAGTATACTGATAAACATAAAAGTTTATCATACCAGTAGACATATAAACAAAAAGTTGATCATACCAGTGTTATATGTCCCATTACCTGCTCATTGCAAGATAAAAGGGGTTATCGGCTAGCTTAACATAATACACACTTAAGAGTAAGTGAATAAAGGGTTATCGGCTAGCTTTACATAATAAACACTTAAGAGTAAGTGAATACATAAGCTGTCAGTAAATAAATGAAGTAAGAATAAATCCAGCTATCACTCGAACATATCGATAACTCGAATACGTCTATAACTCGAAGTAATGAAAGGGTCCAATTCAAGTTAAAGTTATCGCCAGTTCGCTGTTCTATAAAATTTTGTAATTCCCAGAATGTGTGAAGAGATATAATTGAAAAATATAAAATCCGCCGACATGAGAAATGCATTAACAATATTTATTGTTCCATGTAACGTTTTCTACTCTGTTTTAAGCTGATCGTCATTTATTTTAAATTATTTCAATATATTTCTCAGTTGTAAGATAAAGATTAAATTACAAGGGAAAGGTTAAAAATACTACAGTAAATCAGAACGTTCCCATCACGATAGTTTGTATATATTTCATGAACATTTGTATGATACATATATTCTCTGGTGACTTATAAGCCCATTGTGCCGGGAATACTTTAATGATAATAATGTTAAATAATGAATGTTTTATTATAGAATTCAACACATGACAGATTTGTAAACAATACTTACTTACTGTATCCTCTCATCAGTTTCTCATGTATCATTAGTTGTCAAAGACATGCTGGAAGTGAAGGGCTAAGGTTAGAATTTAGGGTGTATCTCTTATGTTTCAAGTTTTAATTATTGGGTTGTGACAATTAACGCTTTCTCCCATATTTGCCCTTGTTGTCTTTTAAACAGGATAATTGTGACAATTAACACTTTCTCCCATATTTGACATTGTGGTCTTTTAAACAGGATAATTGTAACAATTAACACTTTTCCCATATTTGACATTGTGGTCTTTTAAACAGGATAATTGTAACAATTAACACTTTCTCCCATATTTGACATTGTGGTCTTTTAAACAGGATAAGTCGAAACGATAAAACACTGAACTCGCGCTATCTCGAACATGGAACAATTCGAATATATCGTTTTACTCGAACCATTTCCTATAGAATGGATCTGTCTTTTGTAAAGGGGGAAGGAGTATTTGCTTTCTTGATCTGTTATTATCACTGGCTTGCATTTCGTGATAATAATAAACCTTAATTAAACCTACAAAATGAATTTAGAAGCTGACAATACATAAATGAATGTAGCATTACTCCAGCGATCACTCGAACACGTCGATAACTCGAAGTACTCTATGGATCGCTTTCAGGTTCGAGTGAGCGCGTGTCCACTGTGTTTCATTTATAATGAAATCGATTAAATTCAGAAAGCGCGGTACGGCTGTACGAATTAAATGAAAGGAGAGAAGCCCATGACTGATATGTAAAGTGACGGTTTTTAGTTTTAAAATGAGTCAACCAACATTAAAATGAGTCAACCAACATTAAAATGAGCGAGAAAACCAACATGTTGGCATCTGCGTAATGTACCGACCAGATCAGTCTGCGCTGTCATCGCAGATTGATCTGGGCCGAAACGTTCCGTCTCAGGGGATAGAGGTATAGACTATAGAGTAATGATTCCTGAAACAGAAAATCCACAGGAGGTGAAACGAGTCTGTCCGGGTTAGCCAACGCGGCATGCTTAGGCGGATCGGAGTTGACACTTTACACAGAATCCATAATGTTGGTTTTCTCGAGAGACGGCTCAAATGACCACGTGCAATCAACCTCGTTTATGTTATTAAATTACTTAACTAGGGTAAACTATAGCTCGATATGGATCGATAAATTTGCGTATATCCATATATGACTATGTTGAAATTCCGCTTTGGGTGTTTCTTCCAAACACTTGTACCTTTATTTATTAGGGGCGGGTGGAAAGTTCCTGCATAATGTCTGATATACACATGACACTTTATTGATAGATGCTATATTTATGTTGTAGTGTAGACTAAGATACGACACAACTATATGGTCTACATCGATTGACGATATGTTGTAGTGTAGACTAAGATACGACACAATTCTATGGTCTACATCGATTGACGATATGTTGTAGTGTAGACTAAGATACGATACCACTCTATGGTCTACATCGATTGACGGTATGTTGTAGTGTAGACTAAGATACGACACCACTCTATGGTCTACATCGATTCACGGTATGTTGTTAATGGTATTGCTCAGCATAGTAAAGCTTAAATATGCTATATAATAGTAATATATAAAACATGTTTAACCCTGATTCATTATATGAGTCGAATCATGGGAAAACGTACCGGTTGACATTTCAGAAAATAGTAGGTTGGGATCCACCTGTACAACTGCTCCGTATTTTAAGAGTCTGCATAAGTTGGCATGCGCTGCTAAAAATCGTATGTACATCAAATGTTAACAGTGTATATCTTGATCAGACTGCGTGGATGCACATGCTGATCTAGATATCCACTGTTACCAAAGGACGACGTGCTAATTTTACCATGGGCAGACTCATATTATATATCGTATTTACGCTTAATGATTTTGATCGTCGTAACGCCCTAAATATATAGGTATAGGTATTCTGCAACGGATGACTGATTTAAAATGAAATGCTGTTGAAACTTTGTAAACGCCCTATACATTAATAAATAGGACACAAAGACACAAAACACCCAACACGTCATTACAACTACGGGATTATTTAATAAATAGGAACACAAAGACACAAAACACCCAACACGTCATTACAATTACGGGATTATTTAATAAATAGGAACACAAAGACACAAAACACCCAACACGTCATTACAACTACGGGATTATTTAATAAATATATGTGAGCCGTCCCGCGAGAAAACCAATGTATGGATTCTGCGTAAAAGTATCAAATCCGGATATACGCATGTCGCGCAGGCTAACGCGGATATAAACTTTTGCGCCTCCTGTGGATTTTCTGTTTCAGGAATCATGACTCTATACCTCTATCCCCCTGAGACTGAATGTGGCGGCCAGGATAAGCCTTCGCGTACTGTACAGGCTGATCTGGGTCGCTATATTTCGCAGAAGCCATTATGTGGGTTTTCTCGCGAGACGGCTTATGTTATGATAATGCAATAACTTAAAGTCGATCGAAACATAGAAATGATCTCGACATATGGGCGTGTTCGGTTGATCGCTAGGATTATCCTACATTCGTTCAAACGACTCCGGTATCGACGCAGGATGTCAGTCCAGGGGTAGTGAGTATTATACCAAACCCGGCCAACATCCTTTCAAACGTTTGACAAAAGTCCAAGCGAACAGCGTCATTCTTCTTCAATCAATTGGCCAACAATCTATGTGGAAAAGCAGCCAGTTATTTGGAAACCCCGCTGTGAGGGAAAACCGTTGTAAACAACTAGGAAAACAGTGGTATGTGAACTGACCACCGTGATATGTCCAAAGAAGAGTTGAATTCGGCATTAAATCCTCATTTATCAAAACGATATTTATGTTTAGGTAGTGTCAGCTGTATAACATGTTTATCAAGAAAAACTTGTCAGTGACAAAAATATATCAAGAAGACATACAAGTCAGTGACATAAATCTATCAAAAAGACAAGCAAGGCAGTGACATAAATCTATCAAAAAGACAAGTTCGCATTCGTAAGCAATCCAAACTGATCCTACACTGTTTTCCCAAGACAGACCCGATCCAGGAAATGCTGAGTTCTCACATGCTTGGTGTATCGCGAGTCCAATGTGAATCGTTGTTTTCTGCTAAATAAAATTATAAATTATAACCGAGCTTTTAATCCAATTTGAATGGTTTCTTCTGAATATAATTATAACCGAGCTCGAGTCGAATCTTGAACGAACATTATACATGTGTGAAGTTAAGCTAGAGCGTTCGCCTCGGATGCGGGTTGTCACGGGTTCCATACCCAGTCAGACCAGTTACTTTAAAACTGGTAGTGATGGCTTTTACTCCTTGGCTCACAGAAGTGTGGGGTTAGATATGTTTCTGACTCACGTGTCAGGATCAATGGACAAGTAACTTTCTCTGGAAATGCGCTGATAGAACGGTAAAAAAATGTATAAAACACCATAATTGAGCCGTCCCGCGAGAAAACAAACATTATGGCCTCTGCGTAATATATCGACACAGATCAGCCTGCGCAGTGCAAACAGGCAAAGTTGGACATCGACAGTTTAAATGATTCAGCGGATAACTATTGTATGAAAGCAGAAAAAGAGAGCAACCTGTCACGTATTGCTCATTCAAACTCATTAAGACAAAAGGCCACAGACAAAATATAATGTTTTTGCGTGACAAGTTAAGTAAGAAATTGGAAGAGAATGTTCAAAAGCTTAAAGTGTGTTGAACCATTATATCTAAAATAAGACAGGCATCATCATAACAAGGTAAGAATGTCGATGTTTGAGGACCTTAATTAATTAACCCTTTCTCTCATATAGACGCTTTCTGACGCCTCTGCAACAGACGGCTTTTTGAAAACATAGTGACAAAAGAAGAAATTGGACAAAATGTGAACCATGTACAATAAATCCTCAGGAGGCGAAAAGTGTCTGCCCGGGTTAGCCTGTTCGGCATGCTTAGGCTGATCTGGGTGATACTCAAATAAAGTCCACAATGTTGCTTTACTCGCGGGACGGCTCATATGAAAAGGATTGTGAGTATATGTATTTATTATCTACATAGGGGATATTATCTAACCAGCACAGAGTTATGTAATGGGTGTTAGTGAGTGAGTGACGGACCGTGTTACTTACATTTATAAGCAAATACCTATTCGCAACTTATATAATCCTAAAAAACAAATGTAGTGAACACGTTTAGCCATTTCTCTTCTCACATATACTGCATCTACAGCCGACGATTTGGAAATATGATTTAAACATGGTAAACCTCTACAAGTGAGAGTTCATTTATTGAATGGAGTAGAAAACATTGTGACAAAAGAACAAATTATGAGCAATTTCTCCTTTTGCCATAATGCTTTGAGAAGTCGTTTGCTGCAGAGGCGTCAGAAAGCGTCTGTTTGTGCGTAAGGGTTAAATAAATAAGCCGTCCCGCGAGAAAACCAACATTGTGGACTCTGCGTTAAATATCGACCCTGACCAGCTTAAGCATGCCGAGCAGGCTTACCCGAATAGACACCTTTCGCCTCCTGTGCATTTTCTGCTTCAGGAATCATAACTCTCTTCATCTATTCCCCTGAGACGGAATGTGTACATTACGCAGAGGCCATACTGAGACGGAATGTGTACATTACGCAGAGGCCATACTGAGACGGAATGTGTACATTACGCAGAGGCCATACTGTTGTTTTCTCTCGGGACGGCTCGAATGGTCTGACTGACCGGGTAGGTCACCGGATCGGTCATGTAGTAGCACAGCTCTAATGAACAATTTCTCCATTTATCACAATGTTTTCAAATATATATAATAATAATATACCTCGATTTATATAAATGTTCCATATTTTGATAAGTCGTTTTGATAGTCGTCTTCTACAGCTGTGATGTATGTGGGAAAGGAATGATGTAGTTATGTAGTTATGTATGAATGGTATTACACCAGTATGATGTAGTTATGTATGAATGGTATTATACCAGTATGATGTAGTTATGTATGAATGGTATTACTCCAGTATGATGTAGTTATGTAGTTATGTATGAATGGTATTACACCAGTCAATCCTCAACGAACGTCCTACGTCATTTAATTAACTTAAATAACTTTACAAAACCGTTTATCCCTTAACCGAATACAGACGTTTTCTGGGACGCCTGCAGCAGACGAATTTTAAAAACATTCGGGAAATTGCTCAATTATAGCAAGTTATTCTTTCAGCCTTATTCAATAGTTGTTCTTACATTTATAGGTTTTTTTTGTAAGTTGTGTGCATGTGGCAAAGGGTTCAGAACAATGACGGAATTGCAGTTATTGTCAGATAATGTTGATGAAGTCATATATAATTATCAGAACACAATATAACGTTTTTTAGACGTATACAATGTAACTTGTCATATATAAGCAAACATGCACGTGTGCACAAAGTAAAATACAGAGACATAGATTTTCAATGAAAATAAAATGAAAATGAAGTGAAGTTAAACAGAATAAATGAACGCAGGGACGTGGACGTTTCCTGATGAAAGTAGAATATTATAAAATGAAGAGGTTTAACTGTTCGTGAATCTTTTAAACAGGATATGAATTATAAAACATATAGCAAAATCAAATGAATGTTCTGTCTAGGATAATCCAATATAACTGAAACAATTAGGCAATACGAGAAATTGCTCATTTTCCTTTGTCTACAACAGTTTCTATATACACTTATGTATGTATAAGTATGTATGTATATGTGATGTGTCTATATGGGCAAACTGGGTAAATCATATATATATTTATAAGTGTGTATGTATATGTAATGTATCTATATGGGCAAACTGGGTCATACATATCTATATATAAGTATTATGTATATGTGATGTGTCTATATTGGCAAACTGGGTAATACAGATATATATATAAGTATGTATATGTAATGTGTCTATATTGGCAAACTGGGTAATACAGATCTATATATAATTATGTATGTATATGTGATGTGTCTATATGGGCAAACTGGGTAATACATATCTATATATAAGTATGTATGTATATGTGATGTGTCTATATTTGCAAACTGGGTAATATAGATATATATATAAGTATGTATGTATATGTAATGTGTCTATTTGGGAAACCGGGTAATACAGATCTATATATAAGTATGTATGTATATGTAATGTGTCTATATGGGCAAACTGGGTAATACAGAACTATATATAAGTATATATGTATATGTGATGTGTCTATATGGGCAAACTGGGTAATACAGATCTATAAATAAGTATGTATGTATATGTTATGTGGCCAAATATATTTTCATCTTGTCGTCTGTGTTAATTAGTACACCTGGATTACGATAGTATTACCGTATTCTAACCCAACAATGTTTCAGTACGTTACCAGTACTACAGATCCGTTTATCCTAGTCGTAATTCTAACACAACAATGTTTCAGTACGTTACCGGTACTACAGATCCGTTTATCCTAGTCGTAATTCTAACACAACAATGTTTCAGTACGTTACCAGTACTACATATCCGTTTATCCTAGTCGTAATTCTAACCCAACAATCTTGAGCGCTAAGGAGGGGAAGCCATTACTACCAGTTTTAATGTCTTTGTGTTTGGCCAAGTCGGGGATCGAACGCGCAGCCTCCCGTACCAGAGGCGGACGATCTACCACTACACCATGGAGCGGTCCTACATATATACGGTATTGTCAATGATAAACACCGACAGAGGAGAAGCGACGACGAAAAGGAAAGACCAGAATTAAACTGTCCGAATGTCCTTACTGATTTTGATTTTCATTGTTCGTAACTGCAGTTAAAATATATATACATAACAAAACGCGTAACCAATTAGTTTAAACATATTGTATTACAGATGCTTTATACGTTCCCACGTGTATTCTCTTACACGTCTTCAGCAGAATAATATGTGTAGCAATAAAGGAATCTGATCTTAATGAGCAATTTCTCATTGTACCATATTCTCGACTTATAATTTAATAATTATACCATTGATTTACAAGAGAGTTTCCATATGTTTTGGCCGATATATTTTCATCGTGTCGTCTGTGTTAATTAATACACCTGGATTACGATAGTATTACCGTATTTGTGTTCAGTTATACGGTTTCAGATAACGTGTGTTTCGCGGCTTTCTCACACCAGCTCTGCACAGACAGCTTGCTACCCTCTCAACTAGCCGGTTTATTTGACGAGACGGGACCGTGGTGAACGAACAAAACATGCAGCCTTACCAGAATTAACAGTCACTTCGGTTAAATTACTTTAGATTGGCTGGGTGACTATGGGTTCAATTACTATATATTGGCTAGGTGAATATGAGTTAAATACCTATATATTGGCACTGTGAATATGGGCTCAATACCTATAGATTGGCTCGGTGACTATGGGTTCAATTACTATATATTGGCTAGGTGACTATGGGTTCAATTACTATATATTGGCTAGGTGACTATGGGTTCAATTACTTTATATTGGCTAGGTAACTATGGATTCAATCCCTATATATTTTCTCGGTGACTATGGGTTCAATACCTATATATTGGCTAGGTGATTATGGGTTCAGGCACTATATATTGGCTAGTTGATTATGGGTTCAATCACTATATATTGGCTAGCTGATTATGGGTTCAATCACTATATATTGGCTAGTTGACTATGGGTTCAATCCCTATAGATTGGCTAGTTGACTATGGGTTCAATCACTATATATTGGCTCGGTGGCTATGGGTTCAATACCTATAGATTGACTAGGTGATTATGGGGGTTCAATACCTATAGATTGGCTAGGTGATTATGGGTTCAATCACTATAAATTGACTAGGTGACTATGGGTTCAATCACTATATATTGGCTAGTAGACTATGGGTTCAATACCTATATATTTGCTTAGTGACTATGGGTTCAATCACTATATATTTTCTTAGTGACTATGGGTTCAATCACTATATATTTGCTTAGTGACTATGGGTTCAATCACTATATACTGGCTAGTTGATTATGGGTTCAATACCTATAGATTGGCTAGTTGATTATGGGTTCAATCACTATATATTGGCTAGTTGATTATGGGTTCAATCACTATATATTGGCTCGGTGACTATGGGATCAATACCTATAGATTGGCTAGTTGACTATGGTTTCAATCCCTATATATTTGCTTAGTGACTGTAGGTTCAATCATTATAGATTGGCTTAGTGACTATGGGTTCAATCATTATATATTGGCTAGATTACTATGGGTTCAATACCTATATATTTGCTCGGTTACTATGGGTTCAATACCTATAGATTTGCTCGGTTACTATGGGTTCAATACCTATATGTTTGCTCGGTTACTATGGGTTCAATACATATAGATTTGCTCGGTTACTATGGGTTCAATACATATAGATTTGTTCGGTTACTATAGGTTCAATACCTATATATTGGCTATGTGACTATCGGTTCAATCACTATATATTGGCTAGGTGACTATGGGTTCAATACCTATAGATTTGCTTAGTGACTATGGGTTCAATCACTATATATTGGCTAGTTGACTATGGGTTCAATCCCTATAGATTGGCTCGGTGATTATGGGTTCAATCCCTATAGATTTGCCCGGTTACTAAGGGTTCAATCCCTATATATTTGCTCGGTTACTATGGGTTCAATCCCTATAGATTGGCTCGGTGATTATGGGTTCAATCCCTATATATTGGCTAGGTTACTATGGGTTCAATCCCTATAGATTGGCTAGGTGACTATGGGTTCAATACCTATAGATTTGCTCGGTTACTATGGGTTCATTACCTATAGATTGGCTAGGTTAGTATGGGTTCAATACATATATATTTGCTCGGTTACTATGGGTTCAATACATATAGATTTGCTCGGTTACTATAGGTTCAATACCTATAGATTGGCTAGGTGACTATCGGTTCAATCACTATATATTGGCTAGTTGACTATGGGTTCAATCCCTATAGATTTGCGCGGTTACTATGGGTTCAATACCTATAGATTTGCTCGTTTAATATGGGTTCAATACCTATAGATTGGCTAGGTTAGTATGGGTTCAATACATATAGATTTGCTCGGTTACTATGGGTTCAATACATATAGATTTGCTCGGTTACTATAGGTTCAATACCTATATATTGGCTAGGTGACTATCGGTTCAATCACTATATATTGGCTAGTTGACTATGGGTTCAATACCTATATATTTGCTAGGTTACTATGGGTTCAATACCTATATATTGGCTAGTTGACTATCAGTTCAATCCCTATAGATTTGCTCGGTTAGTATGGGTTCAATACATATAGATTTGCTCGGTTACTATAGGTTCAATACCTATATTTTGGCTAGGTGACTATCGGTTCAATCACTATATATTGGCTAGGTGACTATGGGTTCAATACCTATATATTTGCTCGGTTACTATGGGTTCAATATCTATAGATTTGCTCGGTGACTATTGGTTCAATATCTATAGATTTGCGCGGTGACTATGGGTTCAATCCCTATAGATTTGCGCGGTGACTATGGGTTCAATACCTATAGATTGGCTAGGTGACTATAGGTTTAATACCTATAGATTTGCGCGGTTACTATGGGTTCAATACCTATAGATTTGCTCGGTTACTATGGGTTCAATACCTATAGATTGGCTAGGTTAGTATGGGTTCAATACATATAGATTTGCTCGGTTACTATAGGTTCAATACCTATAGATTGGCTAGGTGACTATAGGTGTAATCCCTATAGATTGGCTCGGTGCTATGGGTTCAATACCTAAAGACTGGCTCGGTGACTGTGAGTTCAATACCTATAGATTGGCTAGGTGTATATGAATAACCTATGTCTTAAATCTCTCCCACATACAGACGCTTTCTAAAGACTCTGTAGCAAATGAAAAAACATGGTGACAAGAGGAGAAATTGCACTTAATGATAATATATTGATCTCTTTCCGTGAATTAAATCCTTGAAATGTTTCTAAACTCTGATACGGTTTGCATTTTATATAGAGGAATGAAGCTCTATTTCTTTTGAGCCGTCCCGCGATAAAACCAACATTGTGGACTCTGCGTAAAGTATCGACCCATATCAGCCTTAGCATGCCACGCAGGCTTAGCCGGATAGACATCTGGAATCATTAATACATATCCCTAGCGTCCTGAGCTTCAATATGTAGGCCTGGATCAGTCTGCGTGGACTGCACGGGCTACTCTGGGTCGATACAATACGCAGAGGCCATAATCTCTTATGTATTGACTTGGAAGAAGTAATTTTTAAATAATTGAACTAGTACTTTTAGAGGTGTCATTCCATTTTTTTATAAGAACTCGTCAGAAGTTCAATGACAAATTGAAACTTACTTTGTATTCTATTCCAATACAGGAACTACCCTATATATACACACTGTGACCTCACCATAACTTGAAGTCCAAAGGCGCTCGAGTTATCAACATAGATCAGCGATTGTTTAATACATGCTTAAAGTATTGAATAGTTTATGTGAGCCCTTTGATTGGACATTTATCGGTTCATTGCAGTAATTAGACGCTAAAGCTCTTGATGGTATGTACGTACGCCTTCCTTCCGTGATCTGCGACCTTCTACCGTTAAAAAATCTATAATCCCCTTTTATATAGTTTTAAATTCAGTATTAAATAAAAGAAAAAGTCAATCAATCCCTATGTTTTAAACCAACGGAAGTATGTGGACATGTATAAATCAAAGCACTGTTGTGCTGACTGTCTGGGGGGCTGCAGGAAACAGGGAGAAGAAGTGGGGAATTTGAAAGGAAATAACAATCGCAGCTTATACTTATGTAGTTATTGTTAGGAAGTTAACAGATCATATCAAACATAGTAAATGTTATGAAACTTGCATTCGCAAAGTAGGAGCCCTATAATGCTCACCTGAGTGAAGAGCTCACAAGTATACAAATTAACATGTTTCATCGCAGGTGAATCCGCCACTGCATTTATACTTATTTTTTCTTCTCAGTTCCACTTCGCGAATGTTAATATTGTTAATAGTTGATCTCTCATTTTAAAAGTATTTGTTAAACTTATATTGGAGTACTCACGCCTTAAGTTTTTCACTGATGTTCCTACAACCTTATAATGATCTTTTTTGGGGATATTTTAACGTTTAAAATGCAAATTTGTTGAATCAATGATAAACTATTTTTCTCGCCCTGCATTAGCAGCAATTGACAGGCTGCCAACTCCGAAAACATGGTTATATGACTATGACCAGGAGCTAAAAATCACCGTATCCAGGCGGCACACTATCAGAACCTCGGTCTTACCTAATAAGTGCGGGGTTCCATCGTGCGCAAACATTGCAGATGGGAAGCCGGGACAAAGATTTTTTAAAAGAAGCTAACCACTTCTGTTCGTTAAAAACATGGGGGATGTGATGAGTGGTTTATCTTTAGATCTACTACTATATTTTTAACTTGTATATAAAGAGTTTTTTGTTTGAAAGTACTATAAGGTTGTAGTCCGAGATAACGAAGGGACGTCACGTCGTACATAAAGCCGAGTGCATATATTTGGGCCCAGTGTTAAACGACATTGTCAAGTGCTTTTGAAAATGTTAAGGTGCTCAGTGATTGATTTTAATTAACGACAATTCTGCAGCAGACGACTTTGAACATATTTTGTTTTGTTCTGTCAAAACATAGAAAATCTCTATAATTAAATGGATAACCAACCTATGACTAAAAGTGGAAAACATAGTGGCAAAAGTAGAAATTGCACGTTTTGTGCAATTTCTTCTTTTGTCACT
>JAUELF010187137.1:0-14435 GCA_031471495.1 Clinocardium nuttallii | reverse complement strand
TGGTTTTCTCGCGGGACGGCTCAAATATAGGGTTTAAACCAAGTGTCTCTGTGACGTTGTTTTTAACAAAGGAAATCAATTCGACTTGCGTCACGACTCCCTCACCGACATCAAAGGTGCTTCACGACATGGAAAAACTGTTGTGACATTCTAATGTTAGGCTATTAAACAGAGACATAGTAGTTCTGCAAGTCCGTGTTTCTACATTATGTCTTATATCCGTATAATAAATAGTTCTGTCAAGTCACTTATTCCATTAGTGTACAGTACGTGTATGTATATATAACAGTGGAACCTGTGTATAACGACCAACAATGGGATCACACCAATGTGGTCTTTGTTCACAGATGGTCTTTTATTACAGGGTCATTGGCTTTAATTGTTCATGTCCCGCTAGCTGGCTATTGCGGTTTAAGCAAGGGTCAGACTGTGGCTGCCATTCTAAGTAAGCGTTCCCCTCATATAGACGCTTTCTGACGCATCTGCAGCAGACGGCTTTTTGATAACAAAGTGACAAAAGAAAAAAATGCTCAGAACGAGCAATTTCCCATTTTGCATCAATGTTTTTCCATAGTTTAGTCATAGGTTATCCATTCAATTATAGAGATATTTTGCTTTTTGACAGAATATGTTCAAAGTCGTCTGCTGCAGTCTTTTCGTATGAGGGAAAGGGTTGAGCGTGAGGAAGTCACGCCGTTATATAACTTCTGAAAACGACCTCATAGGGTTGAAGACTTTACAATAACATGTGACGTCAAAAGTTTCGCTAAATCCCTTTTGTTAAAATGTGTCTCTGTCACTACAATTATATATCCCTTTTTATAATCTTGAGAACACACAATCATTTTTTGTCAAATAATGGTGGAAGAATTGTGTTAAAGGCCATCTTTAAATAAAAGCGTTTTATTAATCTAATATACCATCCTACGAGATCAAAGTAGAGGCGGTAAGACGTAAACCCTTTCCAACATACAGACGATTTCTGACGCATTTGCAGCAGACGACATTTGCACATATTGTGATAAAACAAGAACTGGCTCGTAATGGGGATTTTCTCCTTGTCTCATTCTATTTCCAACTCTCTTCAAAAATGAGTCTTTCATTTATGATTTTTTTCCTTCATATTTTTTATCATTTCAAAGTCGTCTGCTATACATTTGCAATGTGTGGGAAAATGATAAATTAATATTTGCGAATTTGCACGAGACGACATTTGAAAAACATTGTGGAAATAGGAGAAATCGCTTAACTTTTCTTGAAGCTACACTTTTTTCATTTCTATTGAATAATTGTACTTTCATTTATAGTAAATGTCCATATTTTTGTTTTGTCTATATGTTTTCAAAGTTGTCAGATATTTGTGTACGCGTTATATTTAACTACTCAATTACAGAACCGTATCATTATCATTTAACAAAAAAAAGACCTTATAAAAAAGACAATTAGTATAATTACCATCTAAGTCTATTTACACGTCCTCAGAAGTTATAGTCCAAAAGTATTTCAATTTGTCACGCACTGACAATAAAGGTCACTTCAAGTTTGAGCACTTCGTCTTGGAAGTATTTAATATCAAGTCTACCTCATATTATGGGATGTCACTTAACCCTTTCGGCGCCATAGCGAAGTCCCAAATGCAAACAGCATAGGCCCAAGCGGCCACCGCTTTCCGTATCCAAGGCGCCGTACGTGTTTATCACAGCGTTAAGCTCTTAACCGAGTGTTTCCGAGTGTTTCCTTTCTTCCAATTTAGAAAAATATTGCATAGAAAGCATGGTGCAGTTAATCATTTAAATTTAGCTCAAAAGGGTTAAACGAAAACGACCCAAGGGATACTAATTACGGAAACCCGCGAGAAAACCAACAGTGTGGACTCTGCGTAAAGTATCGACCGGATCAGACTTAACATAGCCGTATACACACTTTTCGCCTCTTGTGGATTTTCTGTTTTAGGAATCATTACTCTATACCTCTATCCCCCGAAGACGGAATGTGTCGGTCCGGATCAGTCTGCGCGGACAGAGCAGGCTGATCGGGTCGATACATTACGCAGATGCCATAATGTTGGTTTTCTCGCGGGACGGTTCACTGTTTGTATTATCTTGGATATATAAACACAATGGGAGTAATTTCTCATTTTGCCACAGTTTTTTCCCACTCTATTTAATAGTTATACTTTCATTCATAGAGACTATCAACATTTGCTTCTAGGTTTTCGCAGACGTCAGCTACATTTTCTTTGTCTGTGGTTTGCGGGAAAGGTTTAGTATCAATTATGAATTAATCTTTTTCCACAAAACCCCAAGAGAATATTTCTTATTTGACAATAATGGAAAATACAAAGAGGTAAATATACATATATATATATCTACTTATTATATGTATGTATTGACACGAGACAGCAGTGATGTTTGTAAGTAAGAATTAATAGATGACGTTCTATACATACAGTAACATGTTTGTTCACCTTTCAAGAACTATCTTTACTTCATTTGAAAAATCGCCTGTCTGTCTCTGTCTCTCTACTTTATTTGAAAATCCGCTCTCTGTCTCTCTCTGTCTCTCTGTCTCTCTCTCTCTGTCTCTGTCTCTCTATCTATCTGTCTCTTTATGTGTGTGGGTGTGTGGGTGTGTGGGTGTGTATGTGTGTGTGTGTGTGGGTGTGGGTGTGTGTCTCTCTCTCTCTCTCTCTCTCTCTCTCTCTCTCTCTCTCTCTCTCTCTCTCTCTCTCTCTCTCTCTCTCTCTCTCTCCCCCTCCCTCTCTCTCCCTTTGAGATTAAGACAAAGTAAAAATCAATTGTCAGAAAGCAGCAATTGCTCATGAGGAACCTGATAATTTCCAGGGAATAACGCTGTACAATAGAAAAGGGTAATATGAAAGCAGACAAATTACGCCGGAATCAATAAGTAACAAGATCCGGTTAAGATCTGATGCTCACAATGTCATGTGCAAGATAGTGCAGCCCACTCGAGTTACAGATGTCCCAGATGGTCTAATCCATGCGATAACAAACCTTTGAGATCTTAACATGTTTCCATCATATAACACATCTGCGGGAGACGACCTTGATAACGTCGCGACCAAATTATGAACATTCTCTATTAACGAATGTAGACATTTTGAATAATTTTACTATGGCACGATACTTATACATCGAGTGAATAGCAAAATACTAATTTTCACCTTGGTTCGATACTATTACATCGAGTGAATAGCAAAATACTTATTTTCACTTTGGCTCGATACTTATACATCGAGTGAATAGCAAAATACTTATTTTCAATATGGATCGATTCTTAAACACTATGAGTGAATAGCAAAATACTCATTTTCACTAAGGATCGATACTATTACATCAAGTGAATAGCAAACTACTTATTTTCACTATGAATCGATACTTTATTTCGAGTGAATAGCAAAATACTTATTTTCACTATGAACCGATACGTATACATCGAGTGAATAGCAAAATACTTATTTTCACTTTGGCTCGATACTTTTACATCGAGTGAATAGCAAAATACTTATTTTCACTATGGATCGATAATATTACATCGAGTGAATAGCAAAATACTTATTTTCACTATGAATCGATACTTATATTTCGAGTGAATAGCAAAATACTTATTTTCACTATGAATCGATACTTATATTTCGAGTGAATAGCATTATACTTATTTTCACTTTGGTTCGATACTCATACATCGAAGTGAATAGCAAACTACTTATTTTCACTTTGGCGCGATACTTATACATCGAGTGAATAGCAAAATACTTATTTTTACTATGGATCGATACTATTACATCGAGTGAATAGCAAAATACTTATTTTCACTTACGGTCGATACTTATACATCGATTGAATAGCAAAATGCTTATTTTCATTTTGGCTCGATACTTATACATCGAGTGAATAGCAAAATGCTTATTTTCATTTTGGCTCGATACTTATACATCGAGTGAATAGCAAAATACTTATATTTACATCGAGTAAACAGCAACAGTCTTATTTTTTACTATGGCCCGATACATTTACATCGAGTGAACAGCGAAATGTTTTATCTCTATGGAACGATATATTTTCATCGAGTGAACAACGAAAGTCTTATTTTCACTAAGGCACGATACATTTACATCGAGTGAACAGCGAAATGTTTTATCTCTATGGAACGATATATTTTCATCGAGTGAACAGCGAAAGTCTTATTTTCACTAAGGCACGATACATTTACATCGAGTGAACAGCGAAAGTCTTTTTTTCAATTTAAACAGGAATTTATATAGCAAAATTCTAATTTTCATAATGGCATGATACATTTTCATCGAATGAACAGCAAAAGTCTTATGTTCACTATGGTAAGATATATTGTCATCGAGGGAACGATATTAGTATTTTAATTTCACTATGACATTATATATTTTCATTGAGTGAACATTAAAGGTTTTAATTCCACCATGGCACGATATATTCTCATTGAGTGAGTAGAGTAAAACTTTCACTATAGCACGATATGAACAAGTTTTAACTTCACTATGGTATGATATATTTCATCGAGTGAATAAAGATTTTTTTATTTCACTATGGCATGATACATTTTCATCGAGTGCAGAGTAAAAGTTTGAATTTACTATGGCACGATATATTTTAAACCGAGGGAACAACATTAGTCTATTTTCATTATAGCATGATATATTGTTATCGAATGAAGAGTAACAGTTGTAACTGTTGCACAATGTATTTTCTTCGAGTGAAGAGTAAACATTAACAGTTCACTATGGCATGATTCATTTCATCGAGTGAAGAGTATTTTTTTTTATTTCCCTATGTCACGATATATTTTCATCCAGTGAAGAATTACAGTTTTAATTTCACTATGGCATGATATAATTTCATCAAGTGAAGAGTAAAAGTTTTAATTTCACTATGGCATGATATATTTTCATCGAGTGAATAGTGAAAGGTTTAATTTCACTTATGCCTCGAGTGAAAATTCCGCGTGCACTTCCAGATATCTTGAGTTGAATTCATGCTTAGACTAACGAATTCTATACAGATACACATGGACCCTTTCCCACATACAATACAACTTGTATTTAAAGACCACACATGGTGATAACTGTCATTTGATTAATTCACTGTATCAAAATAGTGAGTTTATCAGAATATACCGCACTGTTCAGAAAACATATTATTATGCATGCTTGAAACCGTACACGGAAAAGGGAACAAGTTGGCTTCTTGTGAACAGTTTATGTTTCAGATAAGCCAATGTATCTGCTCGGTTTGATGAAGATCAACATCGTTCACAAATTACTTGCCCAAACGTAAGTGATAAGAACGTACACGGCTCAAACGTAAGTGATAAGAACGTACACGGCTCAAACGTAAGTGATAAGAACGTACACGGCTCAAACATGCCAATTCCTACATTTTCCGATGAACGGTTTAAACCTTTCCCTCATACAACAATTCTTCAGCAGACGACTATAAAACATGTTTTGTCAAACAATAGAAAATCTCTATGATTAAAAGGATAACCTATGACTATAAGTGGAAAACATTGTGGCAAAAGGGGAAATTGCTCGTTTTGAGCAATTTCTTCTTTTGTTACGATTTTTTCAAGAGGCCGTTTGCTGCACAGGCGTCAGAAAGCGTATATATGATAAAAAGGGTTAAACATGTGATAAATGGCATTCCCACCTCGGAGCTCAGGATTGTGGGGTTAGCATAACAACTGACTTGTTGATGGCGGGGTACTGGCTGAACGTGGCGTAAAGCACTTAGCAAAACAAGAGGGCCATGATGGTCCTATATCGCTCTCCCTGATTTCATAGAACTTCAATAGTTTTCAAAGTCTATATACCTATACCTATACCTATAAGCAAAACAAGCAACCCCTGGTTACATCAGAATACATTGAGCAACCTTAGCGGAGGGACACACAAGGAACATTTGTGCAAAGTTATTTTCAAATCGGGTCAGTGATTTAGTACAAGAAAATGTTGTTAAGTTTTCACTATATTATAATATATCAGGAAAAGTAAACAAGCCCCGGCCCCTGGCGGCCATGTTTTTTCATCCTAGGAATATTTGTGCCAATTGCTTTTAAATCAGGCAGTTACTTTTGAACAAGAAGATTTTTAAAGTGTTGGCATTTTTTCCGTTCTGACCACAAAAGGAACATTTCTGTGAAGTTATTTTAAAACCAAAGATATACTTTGAATTGAATTCTTTGATCAACCTTAAAAGAGGACCACCTAGGGAACATTTCTGTGACGTTATTTTGAAACGAAAGATATACTTGGAATTGAATTGTGTGATCAACCTTCAAAGAGGACCACATAAGGAACATTTCTGTGACGTTATTTTGAAACGAAAGATATACTTGAAATTGAATTGTGTGATCAACCTTCAAAGATGACCACCTAAGGAACATTCATCTGACGTGATTTGAAATCAGTCCATTGGTTTAGTAGGAAAGTCATTTGTAAGAAATATTTAACAGACGTACAGACAGACGTCGACTTCCTGCTTCGGTGAGCTAAAACGTTCCCAGTCGGGCTAACAGAGAATATTCAGTGACGAATTCGGATGTACCTAACACGCCGATCACACGGGTGTGCATTAGTTTACCCTGTCCCACGTACAACAAGTCTGCATCAGACGACGTTTGAAACATCTATGCAGAAATTTGAAAAAAAATCATGATGAGCAATTTCTGCTTTTGTCACAAGGTTTTCGAAAGTCGTGTACTGTACAGCCACCAGAAAGCGTCTACATATGGAAAAGCGTTAACATATTAAATAAAACGTGTTCGAATGACTCGGCAAACAACCTACGTACAACATTTCTATAAGGTACATCTGAATTCATTCCGAATATGGTTGCCCGGATCATAGGGTGATATGAATCTTCGATGTTCGCAAATCCCCGAAGGCTTGTTTCCGCGTGATTTGGCTCAAACGTTATAAAGGCAGATTTCCTTCCCTTGACCTCTGTTATGTGTCGGTTTTAATCCTTTTCCACAAAGGACATATCTGCATCGGATGATTCTTAAACTATCTCGTATTGATTGATCCATTGGTTGGGGGGTTATCGCCGTTTCAATAATGTTTCAGTCATATCACGGCGGCCAGTTCTCCTACTCATATGTTTCCTGATTTTCTCAAACAAGTACTCCACACGACATACTTTACAAGCAACTTGCTGCTTTTTCCACATATAATGTTAGCCCATTTGTGAAAGACGAATGACGCTTATCACAGTGGCATTTGTCAAGCGTCGGAAAGAATGTTGGCCGAGCTGGGGTTCGAATTCACAACCCCTGGAAAGACAGCCCGCGTCCCGACCGACTGAGCTAGCGGGGCTTTGGTATCTCGAATTAAATGTCGAAAATCTCTGTTAATGAAAGTGTAATCATTGAATCGAGTTGGAAAACATTGTGGCAAAGTAGAAATTGCTCATTGCTTTTAAAGGTTGTATGATGCAGTTACGTCTAAACTGCGCCTAAAGCATTTCCCTCATATAGACGCTTTCTGACGCCCCTGCAGCAGACGGCTTTTTGAAAACATAGTGACAAAAGAAGAAGTTGCTCAAAACGAGCAAGTTCTCTCTTAGCCAAAATGTTTTTCACTTCTAGTCATAGGTTATCCATTCAATTATAGAGATTTTCTTGTTTTGGACAAAATATGTTCAGTCGTCTGCTGCAGACATGTCGTATGAGGGAAAGGGATAAGGGGCAAGCTCTCGCTGAGAGATTGAGTGATTCAGTGTTTGATGTTTTACGCCGCTTTCATCAATTTTCGAGTTATATCACTACTGGTTTATTTATCCTCAAACTAGCCAGTCAGTCGTTATGCTAACCTTGCAACCCAAATATCAAAGGAGGGCAGCCATTACAGCCATTCTGAAAGTTTATGGTATGAACAGGCCGGGGATCGAACCCGAAAACTCCCGCACACGCTCTTCCACTAGACCACATCGTTCATAATTCGAAATTACAAAGATTTGACAACATTATAGACTTTTCAAAGAATGTTTTCAACAGTTGTTTGATACAGCATCAGGGAACAGGTATTCAGACTGTTATATGATGTAATAGAACATGACTGTGTGAGATTTATACAGACACATGTGGAAAATGAGCAATCATTTTCTTTAACCAAACTATGAGCCACAAAATTAGAACTTTCTTTTCCAAAATATGAAAATATACATGTACATGCAATCATTGAATATAATTGAAAACATAATGGCAAAAGAAGGATTTGCTCTTTTTGCGCAATTCTCCTCCTTATAATATTGTTTAAATTCGTCTTCTGTAGATGCGTTAAAGTCAGTCTGTAAGTGGGAAAGGGATGCAAATGTACTATAATCAAATTAACCCTTTCCCACATACACCAGATATGCAGAAGACTTTGAAAACATTTTAGCAAAACGTTAAAATATTTCATAAATCAGTCTGAAAACATTGTGACAAATTTAGAACGTCCTCAGATTGAGCATCTTCCCTTCTTTGCCACAATGATTTCAAAAAAATCGTCTGATACGGAGGGGTCAGAAAGCGTCTTTATGGGGTAAAAGGTTACATTTAAAATCTTACCGCTACATCACCGTTTGCTGTCATTTTGGCTGGAACAAATCTTCAAGTAGTATTTCTCTAATTGTGTCGTATGTCGCTGCACCCGGTCACAAAATCACAGCAGAAGAAAATTCATCAAATTTAATGCCAGGCAACAACAGCCCAGGTGAATCACCCAACATCCGTCAATCGAATGTCACAAAAAAATACTTCTAAAAATAAAATCCTTTTATATAGACATAATTTCTTTGCGATGAATTCCCTTTTGATTTTGCTATAAAACTACTTCGATGCATAAAGAGTAGGTAGGTAACATATGGTGGTATTTTTTGTAAAGAATTGTAAAGGTTAAGCTAGATTAGGGATCGATTATTCGTATGTTGGGCAACCATTTATATATACAAACAGTTCAACATGTTGGATTGATCCTACCTCTAGGCTAGCCGAGTAAACCAAATTGAGAAACGAAAACAGGTAACCTGAACTGTATTCATTAACCATTCTAAATGCATTCTAATTTAAGTAAACGGAATTGAGAAACGAAATAAGAAATTTAGTATGTATTCATCAACCATTCTAAACTAGTAGAAAATCTACAGTTCGTAATATTTTGTCAATTTAGAAATATACAAATATTATTGAATACTGATCGAGATATCATTGTGTCATAGACCGTCTCAGTGGTGTAGTGGTAAAGCGTTTTGTCTCCGGTGCAGGAGTTTGCGGGTTCGATCCCTGGTCGGGTCATACATGTACCAAAGACGCTAGTAATGGCTGCTTTCCTTGGCGCTCATGTTTTCAGAGTTAGCATTACGATCTGGTGTCAGGATAAATGGACCAGTGGTAATGGTAACTTACCCAGGAAACACCGTGATAATACTGAACGAGAGGCCCATGCGGGCCTATACTCTACTGGCAAGGATCTGGCTTGTTTTCGAAAGGAACCAGGCCGTCATCAATATTCAACTACCATCTAAGTTTGATGAGGATCGGATAGTAAATGGAGGATCTATTGTGTTCACAAGCTGTATTATAGCCATTTTGACAATTTCAAGGGCCATAATCCAGTCATGCATGGACGGATCTGGCTGGTTTATCAAAAGGAACGAAGCTCTCATCAACAATTAACTACTTTCTTAGTTTGGTGAAGGTCAGATAGTAAATGGAGGCTCGATTGTGTTCAACAGCTGTATTTTAGCATTTTTGACTATTTCAAGAGCCATAATCCAGTCAAGCATTGGCAGATCGGGCTGGTTTTTGAAAGGAACCAAGCTCTCATAAATATTTAACTACCACCTAAGTTTAGTGAAGATTGGATAGTGAATGGTTTTCGAAATGAATCGAGCTCTCATGGATATCTAACTACTATATAAGTTTGCTTGAGATACAATCAAAACAAAAGACTGTATCGTTTTTACAACCTCTATTATAGCAATTTTGACAATTTCAAGGGCCATAATCTAGTATTGCACGGGCGGATCTGGCTGGTTTACGACAGGAACCGAGCTCTTATGGATATCTAACTACTGTGTACGTTTGCTTGAGATACAATCAAAACTAAAGACTGTATTTGTGTTAACAAGCAATTGTAAACGGACGCACGCACGGACGACGGACACAACGCCATCGCATAAGCCTTTCTGGCCTTTGGCCAGTAGAGCTAAAATGTGTTGAAAGGGGCGACCAAATAATTAATCACCATTATTGTGTCTTAATGTACAGGGCCTCTGTTAAAACCAAACTTAACGTAAGTAATACACGCTTTGAGAAAGACCAGCTTGCAAATTCATACTAAAAGATCCAAAAAGTTTACTGCGTTACATAAGCATCTTGTAACCTCCTGTGACTTATTGGCGACTATGCAGCTACGCTTGTCTGAATCGATACTGGTGGCAAATCGCAAATTCGTTACGAACGATTTCTCGCAGAGCGCCGTTCAAATAGTTTAGGCGATTATAAGTTTCAGTTGAAGTTATTCTAACACCAAAGAATGATTCGAAATTCTATCCATGCACTATTCTGCGTAGCCACCACTGTCATATTTAAAGTTATCGGCATTAGCCGATCCGAAATTGAAATTGAAATCGGGTCTCCGAGTCACTAGGTGGTGTTCTTTAAAAACTACATGCACTGAGTCTTATGACTTATATTTAGCCTATTACTCCACGATATTAACCTGATCCCAAACATCGTTTGGTTTCGTTTGGGTTTAACGCGGTTTTCAACGATATACTTACGTCTTTTACGAAAATCAGATTATTTTTCTCACATGACGTAACACAAAAAGAAAATCGTTTTTTTTCGTTGTCAGAAAATGGTCCCAACATGTAACATTTAATAGACTGTTAACTAATCACACAAATGGTCCCTTTACCTCATCCATCTATCGTTACGTTCGTGTTCTTCACGTTCTCAGCCGATTTTGTAATCATTTGCGGATGAATATAAAAATTGTGATTCGGTCATGTTATATTACACGTGTGACATATAAAGAAATTTTAGGGTCCTTAATTACCCTTTGTTTGCGTATAAATGAGTGTATACCTTCACCAGCTATTGAGTTTAAATTGATGTGTATAAAATACACCGGATATCGATTTGATCATATTTAGTAGTTTTACCTTGTTTGAAAATGAAAACCCAGTTTCGTTCAGCCAGATTTCGTCCAAAATGTCGGTTACCATCTTCTCGAGGTGAATTCTTTCTTGCCTATTACATACCCCCCCCCCCCCCTCCATTTTCTTCGAATTATATTAAAGCTTATATACAGAGGTTAACTCTTTTCAATGATGTACGGTGTTTTACTTGAGAAAGGGCGACAATTGAGGGTTGAAACTGTTTGATATACATGGGACGGCATTTATTTGGTGTCTTTTGACCTATTAAAACGAAGGTCAGAATCAGGTCAATATTGCCGAGCAATACATGAATATATCAACACCATAATTTATGTTGCGGTAACACTTCTTTAACCCTTTCCCAGACTCGTTGCGGTACATCCGCAGCGGACGTGTTTTTTTTTCAAAACATTGTGGCAAATGAAGGAATTGCACAGGATCCCATGATGTCGTCAATAGTGATCGAAAACAGACAGTTTAGCTGTTAACTACTGCGACATTCGATTGACGGTTAAATGAACATATTCACATATCATTCTTCCTTAACCTGTGATATTTGATCCATCTGCAGCAGACTGGAAAACCCATTTGGCTCCTTGTCTTGTGTGTGTTTTCCTCCGGTAATAGATGAGCATTTTCATCATACAAAAGACAGACATATTTGTATAGTGTTTTACACCGATTTTAACATTGTTTTCAATTATATCACGGCGTTTCCTAGGTAAGTCAACATTCCTATCGGCCTACGAGTCAAACCTGAACGCGATGGAGGGAAACGACATTACTACAATTTGTATTATGAGTACTTTTATGCAAAGGTCATGGTCAGGTTCATAACGTCAACGAATACAAGTTAAATCAATATATGAGCCGTCCCGCGAGAAAACCAACATTATGGCATTTGCGTAATATATCGACCCAGATCAGCCTGCGCAGTCTTATCCGGGCCGACACATTCCGTCTCAGGGGGACAGATTAATGAAACAGAAAATCCACAGGAGGCGAAAAGTGTTTACCCGGATGAGGGGACAGAGATAATGATTAATGAAACAGAAAATCCACATGAGGCGAAAAGTGTTTACCCCGGGTAAGCCTGCGCGGCATGCTTAGACTGATCCGGGTTATACTTAATGCAAAGTCCATAGTGTTGGTTTTCTCGTGGGGCAGCTCATATAGTTACCGTATTATATTTTTTGAAAGAGAATCGTTTATTCTTTCCCCTCATACAGACGCAGTTTGACGCATCTGCAGCAGACGACGTTGGAAAACAGTATGACAAAAGTTTTACCTTTTCCCAAATGTTTCTAAATCTATTTAACCAATTTCCTTTCACTTAAATTGGTTTCACAGAATTTGCCAAAATAATTGGAATGTCGTCTGCTGAAGATGTGTTTGGTGTGACAAAGGGTAAAATCAAAGTATACGTATATACACGTCTTTATTTAGTAGACACCGTAAAATCATGTTATTTATGTAATTGCCGATAACGAGAGATAAACCTTTCCTAAATACTGTCTGTCATAAAAGATGTATCTTCCAACCACGTCTGATTACCTCGCAGTTGACCTGAATTCCCGCCCTTAGTCTGTATACGTCTGTAATCATTTAGTCTGCGGAGAAGACTAGAGAGAGCGTGTCAATGCTGACGACATTTCGCCCTTGCATGTTTGTAGATATATTATATATATATGAGCCGTCCCGCGAGAAAACCAACAAAGTGGCCTCTGCGTAAAGTATCGACCAAGATCAGCCTAATTATGCCGCGCAGGCCAACCCGGACAGACACCTTTCGCCTCCTGTGGATTTTCTGTTACAGGAATCATTTATCTATACCTCTATCCCCCTGAAACGGAATGTTTCGGCTGGATTAGCCTGCGCGGACTGATCAGGGTCGATACATTAACGAAGAGGCCATAATGTTGGTTTTCACGTGGAACGGCTCATATGTTCTCTGACGTAGGCCAATGGGGCTTTTTACATAGTTGCGCCTTACACAGATTAATATCAGTATGACTTTGCGACGAAGAGTGAATGTGCGGACAAGATTGTGTGCGTATAATGTATGCATGGCCTGAACTGCATCTGCACTGGTCGCACATTTCAGAATACCTTTTTGTTCCGTGTCATATATTAGCAAAGGTATGCGAACTTGGTGTCTTGTTCCTATTACAGATGGAAATAGAGACCCATTTTCGTCAAACGCGAGTCTGTTATTTATGGAAAGGTTAAAGTTTGATCGAAGGCAATTTATTTATGCCTATATCTACTTTGTTACTATAGATAACTTAACGTTACAGACTCCCTTCAATGTCCACCAACACAAACCCTTCAAACGTCCCACACACTGTATTGGTCGATAATAGGATGGGTTAAAAAGAAAAGATACTTTTCGTCTGACGATTTCTCAATTCTTTGCGAAAACAGTTGTCGAGAAAAACAAATGATCTGTTACTAAATACTTCATTTTACGTCTCGGAGAAACTTATGAACGCTTTCAAATGTTTTTGCATTTTCTCAGTTAAAATCGCGGCGATTCCTTGGTAAATTACAAAGCGTACTGGTCAATTTAAGTTGACATCAACGAGTTAGTCGTTATACTAACACAATAATCATGAGCATCAAGAGAGGAAAGCCGTAACTAAACCATTATTTCATTGTTTAAGTTCTTGTCATGATACCATGCTCATTTAATGCTAAGGATCTGAATATTTCATTGTAAAATAAAAGACAGTAAACATAAAGGTGGAATATATGTCCATTATACGACATCCTTTTTTACAGATGTGTTAACACAAGTCTGATAGTGGATTAAGGGGGTCGGAGAGACATATCAATTATTTGAAGAAAATGTTTTATCAAGAAAAGTTTAATCAGAATATGTTATTCTCCTTGAATCACAATATTGGTGATCATTATCTAGTTAAGTTATAATTCGCTTTTCCATAACTCTATCACCTTGAATCACAATATTGGTGATCATTATCTAGTTAAGTTATAATTCACTTATCCATAACTCTATCACCTTGAATCACAATATTGGTGATCATTATCTAGTTAAGTTATAATTCGCTTTTCCATAACTCTATCACATTGAATCACAATATTGGTGATCATTATCTAGTTAAGTTATAATTCGCTTTTCCATAACTCTATCACATTGAATCACAATATTGGTGATCATTATCTAGTTAAGTTATAATTCGCTTTTCCATAACTCTATCACATTGAATCACA
>JAUELF010187026.1:0-14436 GCA_031471495.1 Clinocardium nuttallii | reverse complement strand
ACTGAATAACTTTAAACAGCGAACTTTAGTAACTACATTTCATTGGTTATAACGACTAGGTCAGCAGTAATTTAAGGCAGCTACGCCGAAATAAACAATATTTAACTATTGCTGTATATGCTACTTTGGTTACTGTACAGTATTGTACATGTTTCGAAAATACAGATAAAAACGCTTTCTGGCGCCTCTGCAGCAGTCGACTTTTAAAAACTTGTGCAATTACTCCTTTTGCCACAATGATTTCAACTCTTTTCAATAATTTTACGTTCATTCCCATATGTATACCTATATATTTTCAAAGTCGTCTGCTGCAGATGTGTTGTATTTGGGAACGGGTTGAGGAGGCGACTTTAAGCTTTATTCGCTGAAAGATGAATTCTAATAAATCAGTCTGTACATGTATGATTCATTTCGACATCGTTCCCTGGAGACTTTTATGATTCCTTGTTTAGATTTGCAGTCTCTAGTGAGACAACATGAGCAGTAATATTGAACAACTCCTAAAAGCTCTGCTGATTAAATAGACTTGAAAAATATGTCTCTTTCTCCGTTTGTCACAATGTATCAAAGGTCGCCTGCTGTATATTAGTCAAAATGCATCTGCATGTAATTGATAATATTCAAGATGTTGTCATAAATCAAGAATGGAGAAATCAGTTGAAGTCTTACAACGGGATAATATTCCATAATGGATGTGAAAGATCGTGATCGGTGACAACGGTTAGATCGATTTTAAAATTCGCAGACTTTATCAGAAAGCACATGGAAATTGCTTATAAATTGCACTTCTGGTTGATAAACGAAATTCTGTCAGAGTATTCCCAAACTAATCCACTGCCAACCAAATTGTTTTACGCCTGATTTGGTTTGGTTTTAACCCTTTCCCTCATATCGAGGGCTTGGCCTGAAACGGTTGAAACTCAAATTGGTACTTTTTTAACAAGGTTAATCAGCTCGCCATAAATTCTTTATAAGCGTTAAATCATTTTCCTTGGTAATCAATGGAAATTTAGGTGCCATTGTTCGTTCTGATCAATGGCACCTAAATTTGCATTGTTTACAAAGGGGTCAAAATTGGCCCTAAACGAGGGTTTTCAAAATAGGTTTTTAGTTACAACTGTTTCACACCAATCCCTCGATATAGACGCTTTCTGACAACTCTGCAGCAGACGGTTTTTTGAAAGCATAGTGACAAAAGAAGAAATTGCACAAAACGCATTGTCACAATGTTTTCCACTTTTAGTCATAGGTTATCTATTCAATTATAGAGATGTTCCATCTTTTGACAAAACATGTTCAAAGTCGTCTGCTGCATAATTGTCGTACGAGGGAAAGGGTTAACACAATGTTAAGATGATGTTGAATTTCAGTGGTTTATACAAATCTTAAAATGCCAGTCATTTGTGTGGTTGTCAGATTAAAATTCAACGGCACAGAGCGTTGTGTTCTTTTTTTCTTTTTTTTAAACCATATTTTTGCAAAGATATTTTGTCAGTCGTCGTCTTTAGACTTGTTGTAATTAGTTAAAAGTTAATAAATATTTTAATTAATATTTATCAAAAGGCAGAGTGTTTCTAGAAAGATTCAGTCGTGTTACAAACAGTTGCAATTTATCTCTGCTCTGACGTTCGTTTCTTTGTGGCAGTAAGATGCGTTTGCTGAAGTATGCTTTTAAAGTATATGTTGCGTTCTATTATTATTGACAACACACTTCGACATAAAAGCCGTTCAACGAGAAACCCAATAGTATGGACGGTGCGTGCGTAATGTATCGACCCAAATCAGTCTGCGCATTCTGCGCAGGTTAATCCGAGCAGACACTTTCCGTCTCAGGGGGATAGAGTAATGATTCCTGAAACAGAAAATTCACATGAGGCCAACAATTTCTGTCCGGGTTAAACTGGTTAAAACGCGACATGCTTAGGAAGATCCAGGTCGATACTTTACGCAGAATCCACAATGTTGGTTTTCTCGTGGAACGGCTCATAAAGAGAATGAGACTTACGATGTGAACGGCAGGACCAAGTGCGTTGCTAAAATAATAACGAGATACAACTGGGGTTTACGATGTGAACGGCAGGACCAAGTGCGTTGCTAAAATAATAACGAGATACAACTGGGTCTTTTCTTCAAATTTCTCCCTAACTGTCACTGTTTGTTTGATGCCTTTAACACATTTTTGTCACACGCTGAAATAAAAAAAATAATACAAAAGGGCGTAAAAATAAAAGAAATTACACCTTTATCACTAAAGAATCGACGCATTTCCCTGTGCAATTATCAAACTAATGGTCGTTATTTCTATTTTTGATGGAAAAATGGAATTTTGCCTTCAATATTCCCAAACCGCATGACTGCGCATTATCTTGTCTTTGTGCCTCGTTTGTTTAAGTATCAACGAAAAGTCGCGTTATTTGATAGTGTCTCCCAAATCATCATGAAGTGTGTTGGGCTGTGAAATGTGTTAAATACCTCAGGGATTGGTGAACATTGAAGGGAGCCTCGTTCAGTTATTATATATCTTAGGGTAACTAAAGGATAGCGAATCATCAATCATTGTATAGATCATTAACTGTAGCTGTTATTATTAATCATTGAGTCTAGTCAATCTAAGGGGGTAACATAGGAACAAAATGCAACAAACATCTTGCTTGGTTTTATGAAAAGATATAGTGTCCGAAAATAACGAACTATACTTTTCGAAAAAATCGGTCATGAAATTCGGCTTATTAATTCGATATGGTCATTATAGTTGTTAAATGTAAGATACACGTGAAATATATACGGGGGATGTTTCTCGTGTAATTTGAATGGTTGATTTGTTATCGTTACCATTATTGGTAGGTAGCAATTCTTTAATGTGCAGACAAATGCTATATATTCACCACAGATAGGTAAAACGTATATTGTTTGTGACAGATATGCTATCATTGGCATTTTTTTTTAAAAGGCACCTGTTCAATCAACACAGTATTGTTCCTTTTACTCGTATTACATACATAGTTCGGTTGTTAAATATGTTATTTGGTGAAGCATGAGGTAGAATAAATGTACATTGTAAATGTTCGCTAAAGTATTTATAGCTCTAGACTTGCGGTGAAGTTAAACTCACAATTGACTAGATAAAAATGTTTTTCTGAGTGAAAAACCGAGTTTGTGAACTATATCAAACATTTGATGAAAAAGAGAGAGAGAAAATGTATACCTATCATACTAATGGAACCTTTAAAGAAGTCAGAGTGCCAGAGGGAAGACCGGGGTTACGTTGCCTCTTTGGACAAAGTCGTTATTATTATTATAATAATTATTATCATTATTATTATCATTAATATTATTATCATTATCATTATTAATATTTACTATAATTATCATTATTAACATCATTATTGTTGTTGTTATAATTATATCAAAGGGTTTAAGTTTGTGCTGTTATCAACTACACTGTTTAAATCACCCACCGTCAATAACAAATTCATTCGGTTGAATTACCATTTATCGAACGATTATACTGCCGAATGCCAACGAAGATCGGCGAATAGTATATTGCCATGTAAATTATGTTTATTAATGTATTCCCGATATAAGACGCATTCCTCCGGGAAGAGAACAGATCATTTGAAATTGAAATAACAGGACAAAAACGATTTACTGTGAAATTAGAAACAGAATTAGCGGTGTAAAGAAACATAACATGTTAATGGAACAACTTCCTTTAACGTTGGTAAGGATAACACTTTAAACAAGTTGCGTCACCCGAAATCAGACATTCGGAAACTATGCGACCAGAACAGAAACATTCCAGCCTTTGTATTATCAAGGTAGCCCCTTGTTGTCGCCGACCATCGGGACTATTCGACCAGAACAGAAACATACCAATCTTTGTCTTATCAAGGTAGCCCTTGTTGTCGCTGACATTCGGGACCATGTGACCAGAACAGAAACATTCCAGCCTTTGTCTTATCAATGTAGTCCTTGTTGGTCGCCGACCATTGGAACCATGTGACCAGTTATGAAACATACCAATATTTGTCTTATCAAGGTAGTCATTGTTAGTCGTCGACCATTGGGACCATGCGACCAGTTAGGAAACATACGAACCTTTGTCTTATCAAGGTAGTCCTTGTTGGTCGCCGATCTTCGGTACTATGTGACCAGTTAGGAAACATACCAACCTTTGTCGTATCAAGGTAGCCCTTGTAGGTCGTCGACCATTGGTACCATGTGACTAGTTAGGAAACATACCAACCTTTATCTTATCAAGGTAGCCCTTGTAGGTCGTCGACCATTGGGACCATGTGACTAGTTAGGAAACATACCAACCTTTGTCTTATTAAGGTAGCCCTTGTAGGTCGTCGACCATTGGGACCATGTGACTAGTTAGGAAACATACCAACATTTGTCGTATCGAGGTAGCCCTTGTAGGTCGTCGACCATTGGTACCATGTGACCAGTTAGGAAACATACCGACCTTTGTCTTATCAAGGTAGTCCTTGCAGGTCGTCGACCATTGGGACCATGTGACCAGTTAGGAAACATGCCAACCTTTGTCTTATCAAGGTAGTCCTTGTTAAACGCCGATCTTCGGTACTATGTCGCCGACCTTTGGGACCATGCGATCAGTAAAGAACCATATCAGTATGTGTCTTATCAATGTAGTCCTTTTGGTCGCCGACCACGCTTATGTTTCTTAAGAAGCAAACTTGTTGAAATGTGATGTCATTACTGTAGAAGTGAACAGATGAGATCACATGGATTGAGATGTATCTTACTTGTATATAAATAAACTATGATAAGGTTGCCTAACTGGGACCAATTATGGTGGATTTCCTCAACCCTGTCCAACATGTTGATACATTATGAAGCCTCTACAGCAGATAACTTTTGAAATCATTGTAACAAAATAAGCAATTTCCCAACTATGTGTTCAACAATTATACTTTCATTTAAAGAGCATTTTCAAAGTTTTGTCGTCTGCAAAATACTTGTTGTTTGTGGAAAAGGGTTAATACGAGTATCAACTCTTAATCGACAAGTTCATTCTTAGAAGGTAGTAGATCCGTGCACCAGGAAGACCAACCTTAACGTTATAACACGTGTGGAAAAATAGGGTTTTACAGATGTTTTTGGAAATCATCTTCGACTTATTGACGAACGCTAAATAGTCCCATCAGACTGCCCGGATGCGCTGACTGGTCAGGATTTACGCTGGTCGCCAAATAACTGACGGATGGTTTACGAAAGTTGCCGCTCATATAATTTATTCCGTTGTTGATTTTGTTTATGGAGGCTTATAGGTTACTTTGTATAGTGGTCTCAAAACGAGCAGTTTCTACTCTTACAATATATGTTCCCATAAATGTGTTGAAAGCAGACGACCTTCAAACTTTGATATCATAAACGCTGCACGGTTAAACCGTTTCTAACATGCAGACGCTTTCAGACGTCTCTACAGCCTTGGACATTTAAAAACATCATGACAAAAGGAACAATTGTTCACAACTGTTTTCAGTAATTATACCTGCTGATTTAAATATTATGTTTCTTTTTTTCAAAAGCTTTCAAAGTCATCTGCTGGAAATTAATTGTTGATATACGTTGAAAAGGGTTAGGTATAAACTGAAAATAGAAGCAATCGATATAATATGATTTGTCTTATTTTCAGATAATTCACTATAACAAGGAAATAATACTACCCGAGGGGGAGAAAATTCCCGGTAAATGCACACCCAACGCTCAAGACTTATACTATTTCACATCTGACGGTTTCTTGGAAATCAACATGCAGTTTAATCTAAAGGTATGTTTTGTTTTATCGTATCGTCACAGGTCTTAAGGCAGATTGATTGGAGTTTTACACCGTTTTAAACGATGCTATCGCGACCTGAAAATGAAATCTACAAACTGCCTGTACTAAAGACATAAGAGGTTAAATTTCTATAAAATTTAACAGTTGACATCGCTCCAATATAAAACAAGAAATGTCCTTTAACATGTTGTCCTTATACAACAAATCTGCATCTTTGTAAAAACATGGTAAATCCATATACATGAAAATGTAATTATTTAATAAAGTTGAAAACAGTGTGACAAAAGAAGAAATTGCTGATCTCCTATTGTCATAATGTTTTCAAAAGTTGTCTGCTGCAGAGGGTACAAACATATATGTCTGTATAAGGGGGCATAGATAAAGGCGAAACAAGAAGCGTGAGTTTAAAGTTAAAAGGAAAACAAAGTGACAGCCATGGACAAAATTGCCTTAACTTTCAAATTGATATTCTATGAATAATTATGCAGGTTCATAGGTGTATTACTTATTTATACTTAATATGTGTGTGCCTCATTTTTGTCTTCTTCAATTACTCTGTCAATGTATTTTAACCTTTTGTTCGTGTAACTGTCAAATAAAACTACCAATCTGGAACGGACTGAATTGAATTTCTTTAACAATATCAAATAGGTTTCCAGTAAACCGATATATACATTGGCTTTACATATGTTAGCAATGTCTTCCATATTTGGCGCGCAGGGTTGCGGGAAAACCGTAACGATCGATCCATCGGAGTCAGTATAAATAATACCGGTAATACTGGTAAATTACACAAAAATTACAAAAAACAACAACTAAGGAAGTGGCCTTCCTTATCTATTGCAGTCGCTTTTGCCTACTAACCCTTGTTGCACTATGTACATGTATACATGTGTATGTGTGTACATATAAAATGTTATTTTTTCAAATAGGTTTAACTAAAGAAAATTGACGGCCCACTTTATATACAGCGTTTAATTGTTCAGAAAACTAGGTCAAACATCATGTTATGCAGCTAGCGAAGAAAAGAAGTCCTAAAAACAAATCTAAAAAATATCCAATGTGGCGTTTTCCCTGATTAACCTTGGTTATTTACCTAGACTTAGTGTTAAACTAATGATCTAGAGTGTAGACCAATCAAACATTTTGATAGGTTCAAAGTTTAGTTGACCATCCTACGAGAGGCATTAATAAGGTGAAGATTTATTATGAAATGTTCTGCATACTAACCTTTAATTGTTTTCCTTAAGAAATAAATTTTAGTGAAAATAGTCAGTGAAAACGTATAAAATATTAAGAGCAAAATATTAATATTTGTTCAAACATGACAAGTTATTTATCGCCACTGTCAACTTATAAACCTCTTGTGAGCCTCGCGTAATCTCCAGTCATGTGACGTATTCTCGACCTTGAACATCTATTCATGGAAACGGAAGCTGGATGGAGATGGCCGATTAGCCTTTGGTCAACACATGAATTAGTGTTATGATTTAGTAGTTGATGTGGGATAAAGATATAAACAAGTTGAGTCCGTCGTTTCCGTTTACTATTTAATATTTTCTGAGAGTTTATATAATTTTGGCTGACACGTGGTACTAAAAAGAAAAAGAGATAGACAAACAACGCGCAAGCTACACTCGATTACCGATTCTATATCGTTTTAAGAAAAATGTTTTAATCGAACAATGTTCCAACTGGTTCGAATTCTTAGATATACAACATCCCGCCCAATCGAAAATGTGTCCCAAAATTAACAAAAGATGTTTCCTTGAATGGTAACCAGTTGGAATTAGAAACATAAATATACAACATACTGACATGTTGGTATAATCGGATTTTCACACAGAAGCATTAATGTCCGAGGTTGGCAAACCAAGGGCGACAGACAAACATACAGATAAGCAGGCCAGCATTTAAGAAGTAATCTAGTTCTCTAAGTAGACCATTAATATCTAATATCTCAAATGATTGCTATGAACCGATTCTATATCTTTTAAAGAACAATTTTCTAATCGAACAATGTTCCAACTGGTTCACGATTATAATACATTACCAATTTAAGAAGCTGTCGAATTCTTCGATATTATCGCTTAAATTTTATAATTCATGGAAAATTCCTGATTGTTTTGATTATTAACAAAACTTTTCTGATATTCAAGTCAAATAATATGCGCATGTACCATTTCTAAGTGTTTTCTCATATTGATCGCCGTTTATCTTTTTAAAAGATTTGTCTTGTTTTCAGTAACGTAATTTACCTTTATAGCCTGTGCTATCACGTATAACTCATTTCAAGTGATGCAGGCAGAGCCATGGGAATAAGCATCAGTCGGATACTGACTAAATTCCGCATATTTTTGATACGAGCAATAAACGAGTATTTTCTATACTTATAAATTGTTTCACTCTGTTTCCAAACTATCAATATTCCTTCATATATACATTTGTTTTATTCGGAGTAGAGTTATTCAATTAAGCAGATTGTCTAACACTTTGCCACTTGCAAACTCATTTCAACCCAGACGACTTTTGATAAGATATTTAAAAATGGTTAAAACACTCTAATGAGAAATTTCCCATTTTTCCATTATGTTTTCAACTTTTCTAAACATTTATCCTTTTATTTATAGAGATTCTTCCTAGTGCTGCCTAGATATGTTTAAAGTCGTCTGCTGCTTTACACAGTTCTTGCACTATACACAGTTCTTGTACAGTCCAACATGTACATGGTATTCAATTTTAACAATTGAAAGCAATTTCACTTTGAATACATTCTGGGTCTCTAGGAAGAGCAATTCACGATTTTGGCCCAACCACAGCTAATGGTCTGTCTGCGAGTCTAGTCCACTTAAATCAGTATTTCATTATGACCAATATATCATTTTGCCACAATGTTTTCAAAAGGCGTCTGCTGCAAATGCGTAACACTGTGTATATATGCGGTAAATATTAACGAGGAATATAGAGTTGTTGGACACAGTCATGCGTACTCTTCTTGTTATAGCTTACTTGAATTCTTGTGGAAATGATTGACGCTCGGAAACGGAAACAGACTTGATTGTCTTAATAAGGGAGATCGTAGTGACATGCGTCAGAAACTTCATCATTCGATCGGATACAATAAATTCAATTTAAAACGAGTTAATCATTAGAATTGCATTTCAAGTCACGACATTTAGAAACATTTTATCCGATTGAAGTTCCAGTAATTTCATTTTTTATTCTGGAGGCATGTTTAGTCCTCACATAGAAAAATAGGCTTTAGTTTTAGCAGATTAGTTTGTTTTATGGAAGTTTTGATATTCTTTTTCTAGTAAAACTATTTACTTTAACAATCCGCTTAGACGTTTTGGTTCTTTACACGGTATCATCATAATTGAAAAAGGCTTTTGTATCTCTCTTTTAGAAATAAAGCAAAACAATGTTCTTGTAAACAAGATAAGCGGACTTCTTATTTCTAAGTTTTCTTTTCATTCGTTATTACCTCGGGATATTTAAGTCTGTGATATTAAAAAAAAGATGTATAATTGTATGTCTCCTTTGTTTTATAATGTGTTGTCCTATTAATTTAACAAAAGTGATAAAGTTAAAAAAACGAAGTTTTACAATTAGGACGCTACGATGCCCCCATTTCTGCAATGTGATACTAAATCGTGGACGCTATGAGACCCCTTGTATGCCATGCGATACAAAATCAGGGACAATACAAAACGCCATTTATGCAATGTGATCAGGGACGCAACATGTATATGTCCCCCATGCTGTCATCTGATACCAAATAAGGGACGCTACAAGTCCTCCATTCTGCTATGTGATACCAAATTAAGGACGCTACAAGATCCCTTGTATGCCATCGGATACCAAATTAGGGACAATACAAAACGCAATTCATGGCATGTGATACCAATTCAGGGACGCTACAAATTCTCCATTCTGCCATGTGATACACATTCAGGACGCTACAAGTCCCCTATTATGTCATGCGATACAAAATCAGGGATAAAACAAAACGCCATTTCTGCCATTTGATATTCAATCAGGGACGCTACCATGCCCCCATTTCTGCTATGTGTTACCAACTCGAGGACGCTATAAGACCCCTTGTATGCCATGCTATACCAAATCAGGGACAATGCAAAACGCCTCTTCTGCCATGTGATACTAAATCAAGAACGCTACAAAACCTCTATTCTGCCATGTGATACCCAATTAAGGACGCTACAAGACCCATTTATGCCATGTGATACCAAATAAGGGACGCTACAAGTCCTTTATTCGGCCATGTGATACCAAATCAGGGCGGCTACAAGTGTACTCCATTCGGCCATGTGGTACCAAATCAGGGACACTACAAGTACCCAGTTCTGCTATGTGATACCACATTGGGGACACTACAAGCCCTTCTATGCCATGTGATACCAAATTAGGGACAAAACAAAACGCCATTTCTGGCATGTGATTCCAAATCAGGGACGCTACATGTTCACAATTATACCATGTGGTACCGAATCAGGGACACTACAAGTCCTCCATTCTACCATATGATACCGATTTTGGAACGATACAAGACCCTTATTTCTGTTACATGATACACAATGTTGTACGCTACAATACTTTGTTTCTGCAACGTGATACACACTCGGGGAGCTACAACACATCATTTAAACCATGCGATACCAAATCAGGGAATCTACAGGATCCTGTTTTGCCTAATGAGAAACTCAATTTCTCATTGTTTGTCTTTGATATTTTCCCAATATATCTGTTGCATGTTTCTTACATTGTTTCTTCCATTGTTCCATTTTTGAGGAGTCTTGAATATGTCGAGCGTGATTATAGATTACACAATAGCAACTTCATGATACAGACAACTAAATCCGCTCACCTTAGCAGCAGACGACTTTTGAAAACATTGTGTGAAAAAAAGAAATTGTTAAATCGAAACAAGTTTTCGTTACTCCAACCACCTCGTTGGTGAACCGGTTGAGCGACTGCCTGGGTGCGGGAGATCGCTTATTCGAACTCCGGTCGGCTTATACCAAAAACTTAAATAATGGTAATAATGGCTGTCGTCATTGGCGACTGACTGGCTGGTGTCATAATAAATGGACCAGTAGTACTTGTAACTGACCCAGGACACGTCTTAATATGACTGAACAAGTGTTGAAGGCGGTGTTAATCACCAAACAATCAATCATTCAATCTCTTTACTCAGCCATGTTTGTTTTTAACTGTGTATAACACATCATCTTTAAAGTGTTCAGGTGTAATCATTTTATCTCCTGTTATTTTCTGAACAATTTTTAAATATGCAGACGATTCTATTTTAGACAGTTGGCGGGGACGAAGTTTGGAACCTGGATCATTTCGCCATCCTTGTTTTACAGCCTAATATTTCTGATGAAGTCGACAAGAATGAACAATTTGCGAGTAAGTTATTTATGAGCTGTAATTCGTTGTTTATTTTATGGAAGTCAAGAAATCGATGTCACTGTTGATTAACCCTTTCCCTCATACGACATTTCTCAGCAGACGACTTTGAACATATTTTGTCAAGAGAAATGAAAATCTCTATAATTGAATCGATCACCTATGACTTAAAGCGGAAATAATTGTAGCAAAAGGAGAAATTTCTCGTGTTGAGCAATTTCTTCTTTTGTCACTATATTTTCAAAAATCCGTCTGCTGCAGAGGCGTCAGAAAACTTCTATCTGAGGAAAAGAATTTAATGGCTCTTACGAACAATCGTTGATGCTGTCAAGCTTTTTCGTGATATGATTAAGCCAGTAAGTCGAACACGTCGATCACTCGATGTTATTTATTTGTCCCTTTAGACTTCGAGGTATAATTAGATCCCCGTAGCGTTCATTTTTAGACCCCCGTTCCCGCTTGCAGACGTAAATAAATACGTGATTGTGTAAGATGAAATGGTATCACTGATTTGTCTTCATAAATCACGGAAGAAACAGTTCATATGAACAGGAACGGAGTCTGTTTCTTTGTAAAACAGTGGAGAAACAGTTGCTGTTGAGCTTTTTCTTGGTATAATTTTGCCAGTAAGTCGAACACGTCGATAAATCTCTGTATTCCTGAGATCGTAGCGCTCATTTCATTATCCACCAGTAATTTAGATCCCACTAATCCCTTTCCCACTTGCAGACGAATTCCGACGTGTCTGAAGCAGACGACATTTGAAATCATTGTAACAAAATGAGCAATGTCTCCTTTTGCCACAATGATTTCATTTCTATACAATAATTATGCATTCACTTAAACATATTTTCAATATTCTTGTCTATATGCCTTAAAAGTCGTCTGCTGTATATGTGTTATATGTATGTGGGAATTGTGGGGGATTACAGACTAGTACTATTCAAGGAAAATCTGCGACCTTTATAGCTTATTATACAAATTTACGTAGTCGATTTATAGTCCCATTTATATGCAAATAGTTTTTGTGTCACCCTGCGTAGCATGGTAGGCACTTAGGGATTACTTTTTTTTGTCCGGCGTCTGTCCGTCCGTCCGTCTGTCTGTCTGTCCGTCACACTTTTTCGTCACACTTTCAATGAGCAGGTGCAGGTGACACACGTGCTCCGCGGAGCACTCCATTCTAGTCTAGTCATACTTATTCACGACAAACAAGTTTTTTCTCCGTTTCTAGACAGTTGCGTGACTAAATGTTACGACATATTCCACCATCCTTCATGCTATTGTCATTTAATAAGTTTTGAAAACTAACCTTTCCTTAAACGCACCTGGTTGTCGTGCCTTTCTACACAAGCGTCGGAACGATTTATGTATTAAGACAAATATGATTGGCAAACGGGCTTGGGGTTTGATGTGTTCCGGGATGTTCCCTGAATTTTTGTTCATAGCATTACACTACAACAGTGCCATCTTATGACGTCTTTGGGTGATATGAAGCTGGCGGACCTGTATTCTTTACAGACGCCTTTTTACGCATTTCAGACAGGCGAGGTTTGTTAAAATCAGGGGAAAGTGTTACGAAATTGCACTATTGTATGCCGAACAAAAATGTTTTGATAAGTCTGTGCATGTGTGCAATCTGACCAGAATTGACATGTATTGCAAAAGTGTAAATAGCCTTTTCCTTTTTCGAATCTCCTTTGTATTTTCACCAGCATATATTTGTAAACTACATGGCATTTCTATGCGTCAACGCAATTTATAGTCTTAGGCGTCACACAATGGTCCATTGGAGAGATATCTTGCTTCTGAAAGTATATGGTATCGTGTCTATGACGTTCCCACATGTACATATTGGAGTAAAATCTACGAATCAACCTTGACTAGCGAAGATGTCAATTTTTGTCAGAATCTGTCTTTGGTACTTTACTGCTTGAAGCTGGGAGCTAGAGCTATGGAAAGCCCGTTTAAACTCGCAACTATCAATTATTTACTAACAAGGTTGTTGATTATATTTACAGAGCGGGACCAGATGTTACGCCAAGGTACGATGTTATTGCGGGCCCCCGTCAACATGACGTTTCAATGTTCCCAGGTTAACCACGCTGTATACTCATCGAACATTCACTCCGCAATGATCTTTTCACAAGTACAACTGCAGCCATACTCGGAATATGTACAGTTATCGGCAGATAAAGGTAGTTCACTGATTTACGTTAACCGTTTCGGACATGTAGATCCATTTCGATGCAAATGCAGCACAGACAGACGGTTGAAAACCTTTTGCAAACATTAAAGTTCTCATGATTAACAATGTTTCCTTTATCACAATGTCTATAAATCTATTCAATAATTGCACTTTTAATTTCCTTTTGATATCGCCTCGTTGGTATAGTGGAAGAGTGTCCTTCTTGGCGCGGGAAGTCACGGGTTCGATTTCCGGTCTACTCATACCAATGACTTAAAAGATGGTAGTACTGGCCGCCCTCCTTGGCAATCAGGGTTGCAGTGTTAGCATAACGACTGACTGCCTAGTGTCAGGATAAATGGAGATTAGTACTGGTAACTTACCCAGAAAACGCCGTCATATAACTGTTGTCGAAAGCGGCAATAAACACAATACAATCAATCAACCAATGTAATGTTTACTCGCGGTAGGTCTTGACTTCGCAATTCGCGTATTATAACTCTGTCGTGAAATACATATAATACCTTTCATGAAAGTGACCGGGTGTCGTAAAATACATAGATTACCTTCATGAAAGTGTTCAATGCTGTCGTAAAATACATAGATTACCTTCATGAAAGTGTTCAATGCTGTAGTAAAATACATAGATTACCTTCATGAAAGTGTTCAATACTGTAGCAAAATACATAGATTACCTTCATGAAAGTGTTCAATGCTGTCGTAAAATACATAGATTACATTCATGAAAGTGTTCAATGCTTGATTTCGCGTGATCCAACAAACAACAAGTCTAAGAAAACGTATACTCTAAAGTATATACACTGTTTATAAATGAAAGTTTATTTATTAAAAGAAATACAAGTATTGTTTAAAAACTTATGATATGCGTTATAATAATAATATTATAATTCCAAAAGTTGTCTGCTTCAGATGCGTCAAGATGTATATTCATGTGTGAAAGTGCTGTACAAGACGTTATCTTTATATGATAAGACCTTGAATGGGGGGGGGG
>JAUELF010186915.1:0-14437 GCA_031471495.1 Clinocardium nuttallii | reverse complement strand
GAAATTGCACGTTTTGTGCAATTTCTTCTTTTGTCACTATGATTTCAAAAAGCCGTCTGCTGCAGAGGCATCAGAAAGCGTCTATATGAGGGAAAAGGTTAAACATATGGAAGCTCTTAATAATAAATTAAATGAAAGAACAAATAAAGTTGTAGTCATTGTGACAACAGGAGAAATTGCTCATTATGAGCAATTTCTTCTTTTGCCACTATGTTTTAGAAGGTGTATGCTGCAGAGGCACTAAAAGGCGTCTGTATGTGGGGAAGGATTACGGAAAGGTAGATTTCTCCCATGATGCAGTCAGCTTGTTCTTGTGAAAGGTCAATATATATTAAAGAACAGGTCAACCATCTATACATGACCATTAATCTTTAGAGTAAACATATTACTAGATCATAGCAATTGACATTTTAAGTTTTAAGATCAGGAATATTGGAAGTATAATGTAAACATGGGTAAAAAGTTACTTCCCATTTTCAATAGGCTTGAAACATTGCCAGACCAGTCCTCTTTTGTGGTGTCATCATTTTGACACTCAGATCACCATTGTATTTAATGCACTGTACCTTTATCTAACTGGAAAATTACATCAATACATTGAGTTGGTGTGAGTTTTCTCTAGGTCCATTCTGTGCCAGTGATGTAGGTCCATTCTGAGCTGTAAGTTCTGTGTCTATCACAGAGTGCTGTGACAGTTTGTCCAATGGGTATACAATGTCTACTTAATCGTAAGACAATATTCTGCCATGGCACCCAAAATCATAGTATTTGCACTGTTCTGCAGGAGACAACTTATATAACAACTTTGGCAAATGTATGGAAAATCTGTTCAGATAAAAGTTGAACCCTTTCCCTCATATAGATGCTTTCTGATGCCTCTGCAGCAGACTGCTTTCTGAAAACATAATGACAAAGGAAGAAATTGCTCAAAACGAGCAATTTCTCCTTTTGCCTCAATGTTTTGCACTTTTATTCAAGATTGGTTATCCATTCAATTATAGAGATTTGCTATTTTTTGACAAAATATGTTCAAAGTTGTCTGCTGCAGAATTGTCGTATGAGGGAACTTGGGTTAATTATTTATTGGAGTCGAATATATTTAGACAAAAGCAGGAATTACAACAAATTTGCAGCAAAAATTACTTGAAGAAATGAGAGAACAATTATTGAATAATGTTGAAAATAAGCAATTTCTTCTTTTGCCAAAATGCTTTCAAAAGTCTAGTGCAGAGGCATCAGAAAGCATTTACATGTGGGAAAGGATTAAGAGGCAAAGATAGAGGGGATATTTAAAGCTTGTTATACTAACAAAATAAAATAGATTTCATAATAAACTCATTTCTGACTCATAGTAAACTGATTGACCTCTAAAATCGGGGAGGGAGAGAAAGTGGGTGGGGTTGAATTTTAGATCAAAGAGTTCATATAAATAATAACCTTTCCCATAGAAAATTCATTTTTGTCACATTTGCAGCAGAAGAATCTTGAAAACATTGTGCAAAAGGAGAAATTGTTCAATGAGCAAGTTCATTTGATTAAGCTAAAATCTACTTTATTGTAGTGTTTGCAGCAGAGGAAAACATCTAGGCATAACAATGTCTACACAATTGTATAGTTATTGAACTGGGATGGCAAAAGAAGAAATTCTCATAATGAACAGTTTCTCTTTTTGCCACAAGGTTTTCAAAAGTCTTCTACTATCAAAATGCACATGGGAAAGAGATAAGGTTCAATTTCAAATGGTAACAATCCATTTTCCAGATCCATTACTTTGGCCTGCGGTATGTAACGAAGAAGTTGCAGTTTCGCTGGGTGGATCTCACCAAGTCTCTGAAGAAACAGTTAGAGAAGTATGCACAGCCCTCCCACTCGGCCAGGTCTCCCAGACTCTACTTCGGTGTGATATTTTACATCTCTAATGCCCATAAGATTGTAGATGATGTTGCAAGGTAATTGATCTGTTAATATATTTTCACCCATGACCTGATGTTTAAATTGCTAGTTCAAGTCATTTCAATCTCCTTTCCCACATACAAATCTGTAGCAGATGACTTTGTCAGAAAAAAATATTTAACAAAAAGGGAAAATTGCTCAATATGAGAGTTATTTTGGCACAATGTTTTCAAAAGTCATATGATACAAAGGCGTCAGAAGACTGCAAACATATAGGAAATATGGTATTATTTACAAACTGATTTGTAAATATTGTCCTACAAGGTTAAATTGCTCATTTAATGAGAAATTTTACCTTTCACCACAATGTTTTTCAAAGACACTTGCTGCAGATGCATCAAAAGGCATTTATATGTGGGAAAGGGTTTAAAGAACATGTACTTAAACTGGAAATATCCTTAGATTTTTGGGTTTCTTGGAAATCTTATTTTGTCACTTTCCTTGATTGCAGATCAATTAGTCAAATGGAATCAATCAACTTTATTATTATTTCTGTCCTTGAATATCTCAAAACAATCCTTAAAATGTCCTTGAAATATCCATGAAAGTTGTTTAATTTTATCAGGAAAGAAGAGAGGGAACTCCTGAGATTATTTAAAGATGTAACAATTGAGTCTGGGGCGAAATTTATAAAGCAACAACCGCCTCACTAGTGTAGCATTACAGCGTCCGCGTTGGGTGCGGGAGATTGCGGGTTTGATCACTTGCCAGGTCATACCAAAGACTTTAAAAATGTTAGTAATGACTGCCCTCCGAGACGCTCAGGATTATGGGGTTAGTACTATGCCTAACTCGTTGGTGTCAGGATAAATAGACCAGTAGTACTGGTAACTCACCAAGGAAATGCTGAGATATTATTGAAATAATCGTTGGAAGCGGCGTTAAACACCAACCAATCAATCAACCAATCTCGCCATCTTTAATTTCTCCTGTATGTTTCAGGTATCAGTACTATTTACAACTGAAGACGGACATTGTGGATGGGAGATTACCATTGACAGTGGACCAGGTCATCAGACTGGCAGCTTATAGTTTACAAGGTATGGGGTAATGGTGGTTTGATCTTTTGTTGTTTTAACCCTTTCCCTCATACGCCAATTCTGCAGCAGACGACTTTTAACATATTTTGTCAAAAAATGGAAAATCTCTAAAATTGAATGGATAACCTATGACGAAAAGTGGAAAACTTTGTGACAAAAGGAGAAATTGCACATATTGTGCAATTTCTTGTTTTGTCACTATGTTTTCAAAAAGCCGTCTGCTGCAGAAGCGTCTAAATGAGGGAAAGTGTTAATGAGAATGTTCTCCTTGTGCCACACTGTTTTCACCTCGATCCAATAACAATAGTTTCATTTAAAGTATATACCATGTTTTTGCCTAGATTATTTCAAAGTCATCTGGTGCAGAGTTGTTGTATGTGGGAAAGGGTTAGTATTTGAGTCACGACATCCGACATAATTCAAACACTGATTTGATATCAAATTGGACTCACGGTTAACTAAATCCAATGGTAATTCGAATTATTTAGATGAAAGGATATCTTTATAAAAACAGTGAAGCAGCAATGCGAAGTGGTTTTCCTATTTATATCACTGACCCGTTTTTCACAATAAACACTTTCATATAAAAGTATAAATGAATTACGAAGCTATTGCGTAAATAAAAAGAACCCTAAAACACGTCGATAACTCGAATACGTCGATCACTTGAACACGCCGATATGTCGATCACTCAAACACGTCGATATGTCGATCACTCGAACACGTTGATAACTCGAATACGTCGATCACTCGAACACGCCGATATGTCGATCACTCAAACACGTCGATATGTCGATCACTCGAACATGTCGATAACGCGAAAATGTCGATCACTCGAACATGGCGATATCTCGAAGTAATTTATGGGTCCCTTCCGAGTTCGAGTTATCGCGAGTCTAGTGTACATTTAGGGTAAATTGAGTGGAACCAGTGTGGAAAACATACTTATCTCAAAGATTACATTCATGGTGTCGTAGATGTAAGGGAAAGTAAATACTCAGGAGGTTTTAATATTGAGTCTGGTTTTACGCCGTTTCAGGTATATTTTATTTATTTCACGGCGGCCACTTCATCAACAATGAGTTTAATAGATTACTCGCACCAGTTACTTGCTATCTTCCTACGAAGAATGTGTTGCCTATTGGTCGAACGACGCTTGTGTTAGACAAATGCTCGGGTTAGAATGTGCTATGTCACATAAGTAATCACTGCTTATACATGAAGACTTCGATTCGCCTGTCGCGGATAAATGTATTATGTACATTCAAATGTAGTAGCTATATGTAACAGCATGTTTAACATTTTTTTAACATGAAGTTCAAATGAACTCTTTAGCCTTTCCGCTTTAATAAGCCCGTTCAGTATTTGATGTATTAACATCTGTACAAGGTTATACTTTGTTCTTTTGCACTAGTCTATTCAGTGACGCATTAACAGCTGTAGAAAACGTACCAAACTAGACAGTTTCCTGTTACGGAAGGTTTCTGTTGATTCATGTCCATATAAAACAGGTTAATGAAAAGCGCATTATGCAGTCAACACTTGCAATGTCTCCATGTTTGTAAAAATTAAACATTTAGTATGATTCGTATTTGTTACACTTGTATTCACTGCAAAATTGGTAATATAGTTTTCAGAGAGATTTAAGAATATTTGAGCCGTCCCGCAAGAAAACCAACTTTATGGCATCAGCGTAATGTATCGACCAGATCAGACTGCGCTATCTGCGCAGACTGATACGGACGACATACTCCGTCCCAGGGGGATATATGTATAGAGTAGTGATTTCTGAAACAGAAAATCGACAGGAGGCGAAACATGTCTATCCGGGTAAGCCCACGTAAGATGCTTAGGATGATCCGATTCGATACTTTACGGACGGCTCATTTAGGAATGTTTTCAAGCGCTGCATGAAATGTTGCGTATAATTTACACCTCATTCCAGGGTAAATGTCATAGTCATTCTTGAGTCGTCCCGCTAGAAAACAAACATTGTGAACTCTACGTAAAGTATCGATCCGGATCATGCTAAGCAAGCCGAACATGTTAATGCGGAAAGATATTGATCGCCAACTGTTGATTTTCTGTTTCAGGAATGTGTCGGCCCGGATCAGTCTGCGTCGACTGTGCAAGCTTATTTGGGTCGATGCATTACGCAGAGGCCATAATGTTGGTTTTCTCGCGGGACGGTTTTCACTTCTATTTCGAATGTCCTACCTATGACGATTTAAAACATTTATTTGAATGTATCCTGGATTACCAACAGGACTTCAGACAAATGTAACTATATATTAAGTACTAATAGTTAGCCTGAGGTCTTCAATATTTCAAATTGAGCGGATTCAAATTAAGAGGCGTAACTTTTTCAAAATCTTACTGATGTCAGTGTATTATTGTATTACTTTACTCTTTGCTGTACAGACGTATACAATATGCTCTAAATATGTGCCGGTGGTCTAAATTACGAATTAAAACATCCTATAACTTGTTATTTGTATAATTTTTATAAACTACGTGATTAAACGAGCTATAAATCTGTCAAGTTAACATAAGGAAGTTACAGGTCACGTTGTTATACTGTTATCATCATCATGTGTGACCTCTTTTTATTGAAAAATAATTTCGGATTTTCGCGAGATTAAGCAATACTAATTGAATCAAGTTTGTATTTAAGTTTTTTGTTTCGAGAAGATGAAAAGTATGTCTTTAATACATACAGGCGTATACTGTATGTTCTGATGAGTCTGTGACGACACAGGTTCGATTCCCGGCCGGGTCATACAAAGGATTTTAAATTGGAAGTAATGACGGGGTTACGACCGACATGATAGTTGCAGTATATATAGACTGGCAACTTTACACAGCAAAGGTAGTTATATAACTGAAATAGTTTTTATAAGCCGCTCAAACATCATACAAGCAAATGTAGTTATATAACTGAAATAGTTTTTATAAGCGGCTCAAACATCATACAAGAAAATGTAGTTATATAACTGAAATAGTTTTTATAAGCGGCTCAAACATCATAGAAGCAAATCTAGTTATATAACTGAAATATTTTTTATAAGCGGCTCAAACATCACACAAGCAAATGTAGTTATATAACTGAAATTGTTTTTATAAGCGGCTCAAACATCATACAAGCAAATGTAGTTATATAACTGAAATAGTTTTATAAGCGGCTCAAACATCATACAAGCAAATGTAGTTATATAAATATGAGTGGGAGACATTTGATCATCATACAAACAAATCAAAATCAAAAATGTTTAATGAAAATAACCCAATAAAAAAGATACAACCACACCATACAAACAAATCAAAATCAAAACTATTCAATGAAAGTAACCCAATAAAAATGCAACAACTGCAATTCCTAAAAATGCATTGGCGTCAAGAAATGTTTTCCAAAACGGACTTTCCTGTAGATAACGTTCCTTTTGAATATATTCTATTTCCGTTCGAGGTAGAGGCCTTTTGTTGGCTTCCGGGATACCGCAAATGTGATAAATCCACTGAAGGTATCCTTTCTGATTTGGTTCCTCTTTCTCTTGTTCAAGGGTGGAATCCTCGTTCTCTGAAATGTGTTGTAATACAATAAAGTCAGTACGATTAAAGGAAATGTTTCCATTTCAAATGAGTACGCTTTTAACGCCAAACAGTGACAAACAAGTTCTGTTATAGGAGACAGCGTTGATATCGTGATCCTGAAACAATGAATTTACTTCTTAATTGTTTATTAATTTAGTCTGGAGTGACGGCTTCAGAGTGTCGTTATTTCGTTCATTCGTATAGCGTGATTTTTTTATCGAGGGGAAGTGGGGGGGGGGGGTGGGGTTAACGTGGCTTTCATCCGTATTACAATCACATCTCGGCGACATAACACGTTTTCATGATTCCTTGGTGACAACAATTCACTGCTATACCGGGAAATGTGATTTGTGACAATGGGCACACCATCGTGACGGCTGCGAGCACGCGAAATAAGGGCACATTGAAATAGCGGATTAGAATAGCAACACGCGTGTATTCATACGCTTGACATATTTGATGGTTCAAGTTTCTCATTAAATATGCACGGTGATGTACCAGCCTGTCATTATTAATTCATATCAACGCCCATGTACATTTATTTGACCTTTCCCTCATATACAACTAATCTGCAGCAGACGACTTTGAAATAATACATATTGAAAAAATGGGTGAATCGTCCATAAATGGGAGTTTATTTATTTAATAAAGTTAAAAACATTGTGCGGTTAAAGTAGAAGCTGCTACAATGTTTTCAGAATTTGTCTGCTGCAGAGGCGTCATAAATCGTCTGTACACGGGCAAGGGTTTAACAAGATGTTAATTTTGCATAAAAAGCTGGGGGAATGTTATTTTCTACACAACCCTGTGCATGACTTTTGCTTGATAATGAACTTTGAAACTTTGAAACATCATATGCCATGGACAAAAGTGTAACTGACAATGCACTCGCGATACCTCGAACAGTTGAACATTTTAAAATATCGTTAAAACTCGAACCAATCCTGGAGCGAGCATATGTTTTGAAGACAGGGTAGCAGCTGTTCTGATTGATCGTACGAGCAATCAGTGCTACTGCTGCACTGATTTGTTGATACGATTTTATCACTGACTTGAGTTTTATAAATTTACACCAAAGTATGACTGATTTACAAAGTTGTCAATGCATTTATGAATTGAACATACATCCGCCGATAACTCGAAGTAATTTATGGATCACTTTCGATTTCGAGTTATCGCCTGTTCACTGTAATTAGTAAATGCTTCATCCGCATATGTCACGCTGGGATTATTCAGTCGGTAACAGAGTAAAATGTCGACCAATGGATGGTAAGTTTGAATCCCGGCTCGGCTATTCCTTCTTTACGTCTATTTACAATGTATTTCTACAAAGGGATACACATTCTTTTTGGGATGATAGTTAGTTGCCGGGAAAGAATATGAGCCGTCCCACGGGAAAAAACCCAACAGTATGGTCTCTGCGTAATGTATCGACCCAGATCAGTCCGCGTAGGCTAATTTGGGCCGACACATTCCGTCTTAGGGGGATAGGGGTAAAGAGTAATGATTCCTGAAACAGAAAATCCACAGGGGGCGAAAAGTGTCTGTCTGGGTTAGCCTGCGCGGCAAGCTAAGGCTGATCCGGATCGATACTTTACGTAGAGTCCACAACGTTTTCTTGCGTGACGGCTCAATTGTGTTGTGTAAACCAAACTTGTCAGTGTTGAGTGGGAGACATTTAAAAGCAAATCAGAACGTTTAATAATAACGTGCTCAATTATACGACTATATACATCTAGGTTCGACCCAATCTCTGGTAAAATTTGATCAAAATACATATATTCAAGATTAGATGTTCGTATATGAGCGTTTGCTACTGCTTCAAAGATTAGGTCTGGTTTTAATAAGATTAGTTCCGATTCTAAATACTTAAGTTGCTAGCCTTATAATAACATCATTGCATGTCGAGTGTTAATAAAATGAAAATCATCATCATCGATATTTAAACATGCTGCTGAATTTGATTTTCACACTTTGGTATTAACCTAAAAAGTAAGCAACGGGTATGTGTTTCATGTATGACAAATAAATACCTTCTACTTGATGCATGCGTGCTGTCGTTAAAGTAGGATCGGGAACTACCTCCATTGAATCGGCTCTAGTCCACCATGTAAGTCCCTGATGATAAAATATAACCAATTGTATTGTCTGTGTAAAATGATTCGTTTGTTTGTCCTACAAAGTGGATTCTTCCATGTTAAACATGAATACCCATTCGGACAATTATACTCAAAAATTAGATAGATAAGGTACATTAGTGAATGTTTGTACAACCAGTTTCGCTATGAAACTATGAAACCCGCGACCTCCCGCACCCGAGGTGGGCTCTCTATAACTACACCACATAGGCAAACTGACCTTGACCTTGACGCAAGTCTGTGGTCAACTTGTAAAGTGTACATCATTTCAAAAAAGGAGTCTGCATATGCACCAATTCAACTCAAATTTAATTAGGCAAGGCAGCCCAATAGTGTACTTGGCCATTAACAACGTACATATAATAGCACGTACACGTAAATAATACGATCCATTGGGCAACCATTCATCAAATTACAGTATAATATACAAATGCAAAGATAAATTATAATATAAGAAAAAAGTACATATATGTTGAGTAAACTATGAATAATTGTTAATCAGGGTTAATTTATAGCAAACGTTTCTAAAGATGATACCTTTAAGCTCCGAGTGCTGCGTTTACTGACGAGACTAATGACGACTACACATATAGTTGTGATGACGAATGACATGATACCAAAGTACGTATAGTGGACCTTGTATAACACAGCTGGGCGTGTCTCGGGTTCGCCACATCCCGGGGGTGACAATGAGAAATCCATCACCATCCGGGTCACTCCACAAAAATGGCCGATCAGAAGGGACCAGAAAACTGCCTATACAAAGAAAAACAACATAATGCTGATATTTTATGTAAGAATGATTTATTTTTTTAATTATTTGGTAAACGACAGCACTTAAGACATAATTTGACCTATGAGCCATGACATTTCAATACACATGTCTCATTTCTATTGGTACAGGTCAAAATATGCCAAATAAACCCCTCCTATGCTGCTCTACAGCCAAATAGTTCCTAAAAACATTTTGTTTGCATAGAAATAAGTGTATACCTTCATCAGACTGCATTGCAAATATGACATTGTGTTTAATTTCATAGGATGCACTGGAAATGATTAATTTGAACATTTAACGTATTTTAAACTTGTTTGCAAGTGAAAGTAGAGTGTGCGAAAAGCTGGTTTCGTACAAGCCGGATTTCGTCCAAAATTACGGTAACCATTTTCGAGGTTTGAATTCGAGGTAACTTTTTTTCAATGAGAGATAGGCTTAGAAAGTGTGACAAATGAGGGTTGAAACTGATTGAGATTTAATGTGGAAAGTACCGGTTCTGTGGTCCGTTTCCAGAATATCGCCAGTATAAATACAGGTCCGAGTGGTGTACCGAGGTAGCCCTGAACAGCTTGTATGTAATTAAACAACTCTCCACTCTTCGACGACTTGACCAGTGGTATCCACAATATGCTCAAGCTCGCCAACAGTAGTATGAATATTCTGAAAAGAGAAAAATGGCGGTTCAAACTAAGTATTGCGTAGATAATTGACCGCGGTATGGGAATATAGTCATCATGCTGATCACTGCACTCGAAACATACTATTAGTTAGTCACAGTGTTTTCGTGAATGCTGATTGTTTGGTTTACGTTGCGAGAAGGTTATACGACTTAACAACTTGGTCTTGGTAAGCCTATGTTATGGAATCTGAAAAACATCAAATCATAGTGAGACTATTATTTTAGGAATAATTGTGAGCAAAACAGGACAAAACGATTTCAACTCATTTATGTCTCTGATGTGTGAATCAACGTCTTATTTATTTCAATTTACTATATTCCTAGTTCGCAGAAATACAATAGTTATCTTCCTTGTCGGCTAATTTTGATAGGCAAATATAACGAGCATTAAATTGGACGATATTTAAAACGTATGGGATAATGTTGTAACAAAAAAGCAAATTTAATATGACATCATATATATTTTGTTCGTAAAATAATTGTTTATCTCCTTAAGTAAGCTTGTACACGTAGTTGGTTAGTTATATATATTTTTTCTATTTCTATTTCTAACATACAAGGTATTTGCCTATCGAAATGGCCTCCACATATAGTAGATAATGTAGTTCTAGGAACTATGTATGGTATACGTATAAATGTCAAACTCACCGACCAACGATGAGCAGTTCTCGCTCGGAAGCATTTCGCCTGATCTTTGGCCATATGTCCATGGTGAACAGTGTACTTGCGCTGTTAAATATGGATGTCAATGAGCTCATGATGGCGGAGAGCATGACCGCCATTAAGAGTCCTCGCAGACCTGTTTAAATAAATTAGTATAATGACAGTGAAAGGGACTGTTTCAAGATTCTTGTATTTTGAAACTAAATAAACTACACGTAATTATAATAGCTATAAAGGTGATTAGTTCATGCTTCAAGAGAACATTGTCACCATATTAGTTCATGGTTGTAGAGAACATTGTCGCCATTAGTAAATCTTACTGCATTTACAACATTTAATGCAATCGTTCATTTTAAAAAAAATATCTCTAAACTAAATGTACTTAAAACAAATGTTTTTTATTCTACAAAACTTGATGTTTCAACGGGGCAATACAGCCTTAATGTTTAAGTATGACCTAAGTGCTTGATTTATGATAATTATATTACCTTCTATATATAGAAATAAATCAATATAAACAGTTTAATCTATATTAAGTATTAAGAAATCTGTAATTTATTACTATGACTGTACATACCTGTAGGTAAAAGCTCTAAAACTAGTTTAGGGTAAGCTATGTTCGAACAGCCAACCGGGTTACCACAGTACTTCATACACTCGTCAGCTGTAACACATGCTACCTCGTCTACGAAATAAACAACGGTATTTAGCTATATGAGTGGTGCTCCAACCTTATCTATATATTACACGTCTGAACAAAGACATACTGCGCAAACATGCTATGTATTCAAATATATCTGGAACCTTGCAACTTCGCGATCTACCTCAGTTCCTTACGTCAAATTATTTTAGGCATTTTCTCCAATGAGTTCGTATAATCAATTAATTTAGACGTGTGACACTAATTTCTGATGTGTAAAGACTTATTTGGTACTCGACAGTGTATTTATGTTTCTGTTCACGAACTTGTGAACTACAGACTTATATTCAGTTAGACATTTAGTATTCTTATATTCAAATTAAAATATAATCTAGAATTTGTAATTTATAAACAAAATAGTCGGATATCACGGAGGGTAGACCTTACATGTATACCCCCACCCCAGTGAGTATATGATGTACCCAGGCGAAATAAACCAACCAGCAAGTCTTTACCAGTAAACAGCGTTCGGCTTGCCATTCCTGGTAGTACCATGATAAACATCGGCAATAGCTTCAAATATCCCGACATAAGTGACCCACCCTTGGCGTGGGACAAGGATTTGGCGGCGAGAGAACGTTGTACAATGACCTGAAATGAATAATATTTATACTAAGACAAAAGTCCAATAGTTTGTCGAGTTTCTGTTAAAAGGTCCTAAACCGTTTTGGTTATTGAGTTGTTCAATTAAAAACGACGCTTACTAATGGTGGTTTTTTTAAATAAAATGCGAGATGTGTTCTGCAATTTATTGAACGACCAAGTAAATTAGTTTGTTGGTGAATTTAAACACAAAACTTTATTATATGAAGGGAATTAAGGATTTTTTTTTAAAGTATCTCATTAATTATAGCACTAATAAAGTAGGCTAATGTTGGTGGAATTGGACCTTACATATTCAACTGACACTGTGAGTGTTCTGCCATGAACGGAAACCCATTTTGTGGACAACGGAAACCACGTCGGTGTTCAAGGTTGAAACACAGAAACATACTAAGTGTGAGCTAAACGTGTTTCTGTTTTCAGTGTTTAATGAACACATGGATGACTTTTACTACCTGATCACAGCAGAAGTACCACAGACATCCAAACAGAATGTGTAGCACTAGACCGGGCCACGGATTATCTGACGTCACAGGATGACGTAAAACACTGAATGCGTCACTCCGCGGTACCCCGCATGTCTTGTTTCCTTCCTGTATGGAGGGCGTGGCGTTCATGTACATAGTTTTCAAGCTGTCGTATCCTCCTACTGCTGACATACCTGACATTTAAAAAAAATTGAGTTCAAAGATCTTTCGTGAAATTAAATATATTTGCATAAGGTTAATGTGAAGCGTTGTCACAGTATCGTCTACATCGCTTGTGGATGTTTCAAATGAAACATTGTGATAATTCGACGGACTGTTGTAATTGGACGGACTGTATATGCGTAACTTTAACTTAAAGAACGTTCGTGAAATACCGACCCTTTTATTTTTAAAAGTAGTCCGAAAAACGGTTTGGTTTATTTTCACAGATTGCAGCATGGGCCATTGAACAATGGAAATGCCTTACTCGAGTGTATTTAGACAAACGATCAACCCGGCAACTGTTTGATTCGCCGAAATTTTCGGGTAGCATAAAATGTAAAATTGATCCAAGTTATTCCTGTATAATTACACAGGTTGATGAGCATAGATAGCTGAATTGGTTGTTTTAAATGTTAGAGAACAGTATTGCACATTAGCACGTACACACAAACCGCCTCGGTGGTGTAGTGGTAGAGCGTCTGCCTAGGTGCGGGAGGTAGGTGGTTCGACCCCCGATCGAGTTATACCATATACTTAATAAATTGGATTAACGGGTAAATGTTCCCCTCCCTTGGCGCTCATGGTTGTGAATTTAGAAATACGCATGACTCGCTGGTGTCAGGATTTACCGTACTAAATACACACACGCTCTAGGGAGAATAAGTTTAGTCTCATAATGATTTATACAAACGTCGCGATCACGTCTGACGCTGTTAAAATGTGAATCGTAAAATGATGTACTCATTACTGCCAAGGTGATTGAACCTATCAGCATAATGGCTGTCTGCAGCGTATCCATGTAGATGACGGCAGCCAGTCCGCCTGAAATAAGTAAAGTGAGCAGGTATAACTCATTTGGAGGAAAGGGGACACTCTATATGACGATAATACAAAAGTTTTATTTATCGTATTGGGTTTATATAACAAAAATGTTTAAAAGCTTATGGAGATTAATACGCATGTAAACATGTTGGGCAAGTTTTTGTTGCTGTTACTTTTATTGTGATTGTACATGTACACATTTTAGCGCAAACCATTGTGGGTGTGGCGATTGTGAAGTTCCATGTTGGTAACTATACATACACAGTTCCATTCCGAAGGTATTAACAACTATTAGAGATACGATTCCGGTCGGGGCAAACAAATGACCATAACTCTGTTGCGAATGAAGAGTCAACTTGACTGTAATACAGGACCTCATTTCCTATAACGTATTTAAAATTGGTATCGATGTATACACTAACAATTCCTAACCGTTTCTGCTATATGGCTTCGGTTGGTCAAACAGATAGACATTTTAAACATCAACAAAGGTCCCTTACTCTGTTATCAATAGGTCAATATGGCTGATACCTCGGCCCTATAATGAGTGTGGCTATTTAAAATATAATATAATATTGTCTAAAAGCTCCAAAGCGTATTTGAGATATGGCACTAGACAGACATGAAAAGGTTTCATGTTTTCACATACTGCCTACTTTTATTATCCGCTGTATATATAGTGCCAGCTATCGTCTGCATTGTTTCACGTTTTCACATACTGCCTACTTTTATTATCCGCTGTATATATAGTGCCAGCTATCGTCTGCATTGTTTCACGTTTTCA
>JAUELF010186694.1:0-14439 GCA_031471495.1 Clinocardium nuttallii | reverse complement strand
TACAATGATGGTCGAATCGTAACTGTAAAAATCCATTAAACGGAAGCATTTCCTTATCGAATTGTATCTAGCCCACAAACAGCCCGTACCGGCTAGATACAATTCGATAAGGAAGATGTGTGTTTTGGGGGTCTAAACCGATGAATTTTAACAAACATCGAGTTGTTTGTATTTTACTTTGGTCTTAGAAGCACTTTGGGTAGCCCATTTACAATGATGGTCGAATCGTAACTGTAAAAATCCATTAAACGCAACCATTTCCTTATCGAATTGTATCTAGCCCACAAACAGCCCGTTAGGGCTAGATACAATTCGATAAGGAAGATATGTGTGTTGGGGCTATATTTCGATGAATTTCGCCAAACATCGAGTTGTCTGTAGTTAATTTTGGTCCAAGAAGCCCCTTTTCAACGATGCTCATATTATGACTGTTTATTTCCATTAAACACCACGACATTCTTATCGAATTGTATCTAGCCCGCTCGGCCACGGTTGAAAGTTTGGTTCCCGGCCACGGCCCAGTAAGTGTCGAAACTGTTGGATAGTCAAATGTTGAATTGTGAAATGACAACTTGTACGATGTACACTCGCAACATGTTAACATGTCAGTTTCCAAAAGTTATCAAATGAATGTGCGGAAAATGCTCATGTTCTTTTGTTGAGCTTTGCATCAACTCTAAAAGCTATACTTTGAATCGTTCAAATGAAGACTTCTAAATCGAACAGATCTATCTAGACAAAGGGCAAGCTAGAGAACTGCTCCACTTTGTATTGTTTGCATGTAGCATAAGCCAACAGTTTCAGTTTTGAAATATTCACCATTATAACATGGTATCAATTAGGATTTTGACTTCTTGGATTAACTTTTATCTGATTTAAAACTGTCTGTGACATTTGCAGTTGTGTATATTTACGCATTACAGTATTAAGCATTTTTAAGAATTATTTAATGCATTTAAGATTTTAACAGACATACATTTGTAAAGTTTGTATGTATGCATTTTAGAGTATGCACTGTCGAACATTTGGGTTGAAAATTCACCACGTGCAACATTAATATTGATCAATAATTTTGGAGGCGATCCCACTCCATACATAATTACTTTTTGAAACTAAATACGAATTACGCTTGGTAAGCGAAGATACATGTATGAAATGATTTGAAATAGTATATTATCCAAACCATCGTGTTTGACTGGGATTTACAGACGAACATTAAGGTTCTTGTCAAAACTATAAGCAGCTCCTGACATTTTCTTAAACAATTCACATGCGAAATGCAATCTAATATTAAAAATGTCTGAACAAAATTACAGCAGTACACATCCTACATGTTTATAACACTGATACATCTTTGAAGAATATACTATAGAAGACATTACCACTGCTTCAGCTCTTAGAAAACTATTCTTAATGCTATTAGCTCACATGAAGATAGTGATAATACCTGCTCGCGCTTCTATCCCATGGGATCCAAACGAATATTGATTTACAGACGGCTCATGAATTGTTGTAAATTATCCAAAACATGTCTTGTCATGTCAAACATTATTTGAAAATTGCATAGAATCCCATATAAATGAGAAGTACCATACTCACATGATCTGTACATAATATGATGTTTGATAACTTTCGTAGTCGAGATTAGTCGTAGAACTAAGTATTCCGGTAGATGCAATCGTAAATCTGCCAGTGACATCCTGGGTAAGAATTGTATAATATGTCGCGCCAATGGCAGAAAATGTCATAAGGGTTTCCTTTGATGTACTTTCTGGTATATCAAATGGGCATATGTCGGCAGCCCAACTAACTGCAGCAGCTAAACAGATACATAGTAAATTAAATATCCCTGATTTTTAAATCTGTACAAATATTTAATTATAATACTTCATAAGGTTTAACAAATATAAGTAAATTTCAGGATGCCGATAGATAACGTTTACACTAATAAAACTAATCAATTATTATGTAAAAGTTGGTAACAGAATATATACATCAATTTCTAAAAACAAAATGCGTTAATTTCTCTTTTCGATTAAATAGTGTTTTTTTTCAAATTTCCAAACTGATATATCTTTACAATATGAACTTTTACTTAATGTGGTATTTTAGACCACCGACCCATACACATTATACAGCATAAGTAAATAGCATGTGAAGTAAGAACAGTATTAACATACAAACGTACAGACTTATTATACACTCCTAATAGTTTAAGGATATGGATAATGTTAGACTAATTAATTCAATTTTTAGATAGACTTTAATCCATATTTTGATAATCTGATTGTTTATTCTGGTATTTATTTATTGAAGTTCAAAACATCACAAACTCTGTCGACAAATAATTCTAGGTCTACTGATAACTGTTATTTTTTCGGGGATTTATATATCCTTATCGGCGATCATGAAACGATTGACTCTCATAGATACTGGTAAACGTGGAATGTAGTTTATTGCGTTGTTAATCGTCCTGTGTCTTATATATTAGGCCACTTTTCCATTATAAGATTTACCACGCCACATGCAAACTGACATTCAGAACGATTGCCTTTATACGCGTCTTTACGTGGAATCAATCTGCATGAGTATCCATCACCAGTACTCACATATGTATATATGTGTTTTATCTTTCAACTAATCGTCACCAAAATATTGGTGTTTGATTAATGTCAACAAAATGTGGATTGGTATTCTTACGATTGTATTACGTATGTGCATCAAAGCGTGTTTATGTTTTTTTCTGATTTCAGGTAGATCCCTTAAATTTACTTTCTGAGTTTTTATTTTACGAAGTTGAGAGTCACTGAGTACATGCGTGTCATATCATTGTGTGCGTATACACTTGCAAGTGCCATCATTTCTTTATGATATCGGACAGGCTAACTCACATATGTTTTTAAGCGTTTTGTGTTTCGAACAATAACTCAGGACGCACTGGGAGAATGTTTATGACATTCGCTAAAATACACTGACGTCATTGTTTCTCTTTCCCATAGCATTAATAGTTTATCAAGAGCGGATAGCGAACATTGCACATCCCGATCAGACTCGAACAAGACACATGTTGATATGGTTTTAGAGTCGCGTGTTATATCCAATGTTCAATTATTATGCGTCGCGGCAGGATTTTACGTTTATTTGATGTTTTGTTCGGTTTTATCTATGTTTTTACGTATCTATTGAATATATACGGGTCTCCAAAACCTGTCACGTGCCATGTTATCACACTATTTAACAAAAGACACAGAAGGATTTATATTTATAGCTCCTTCACACAATAAAAGTTTAAGTTTAACCGTTTTGAGGGTTTGAATTGCATTTCGCGTTGACATCGTATAAAGGGAAATATAGATATATGTAACGGTACTAGGGCAATTTTCCGATGTTTTAATTAGAATGCGCATGTATGTATGTTAACGTGAATGTGGGTGGAGAAAACTGTGTTACGACTAAACGTTTGATCAGGCTCGTTAGAGTCTTCAATCTACGCAGATGAATTCAGACACTTACTTGCTAGACGCGGCTTTTTTGTTTATAGCCAACGGACACAATAACCGTACAGGTGCTTCGTCTTGAACACAAACAATTCTTGTTGATTATAAAGTGGCATTACATGTTGAGTGGTACGATTTCTAAGTGTAGGTATGTTCCCTTACTCCGATGACGTTGGTAAAGCATACTACTGTCATTGTTCGTGTTTTAATTAATTAAAACCGTTTTTTTGCTCGGCTGTGCACGAAGTGCTCATGGTGAGCTATGTGATCGCAGTGACATCAACAACGTTTCTTTAAACAACATATCCTCCTAAACCACTATATGGAGATTGATTAAACTTGGTAGAAATGATGTGTTGGTGTTGTTTACCGAAATTTTCTATTATAACAACTTTGAAAATTTCCTTATCTGAGAGTATATAGAATTTGGATATTCGGACTACTATCATATTCTAGGAGTCCTCTACAATGTTTGTGCCTGTGTCAAAATTGGCCCCCGCCCCGGCGGGGAGTCACCGGTTTTACAAACAAATACATAGAGAATAACATTGTAAATATTCTTGTATGTAACTGAAAGGCCTATCAACAACAGATGTTTCGTGTGTATTATTGTCTAGTGTTCCACTACAATGATTGTTGAAATTATGCCCCTTGGGTGCAAATGTTCCCGGGAGGGATCACCTGATTTACATAGAGATATATATGGTTCAGGTTATGCCCCTTGGGTCTCGTAACATAGTTCATTGATGTTTATATCATGTGTTACGCCGCTTTCTAACATTTCTAGTTAAACTATTGTGTGGCCTGGGTAAGTTGCCAGTACTACTGGTATATTAATCCTGACACTAGCAAGTCATAAGTACTGCTAACCATATCACCCCTGAGAGTCGATAGGCCAGTCTCTCCATAGTTAATCCCTATATCAACCTCCAATCAATCAATCAATCAAATTATAGGTATACCATGATAATAATAAAGGCAATACTGGTATATCGTTAGTGTTGTTGATATACGTAATTAGGTAATATGAATTGCGAGGTTTTGTACACACTTCTGCCAGATATCTTCATTTATGTTCATATGCTGGATGACTCATCATACGAGACGGTCCTGAGTGATAAAAAGGCGCGTATAATCACAAAAAAGGAAGGTTTATATCTGACGTATATATATACTGACGTCATACTGCCTTGACGACGTCTTTTCATCACAACTTAATCTCTTCGACACAAAGATGGGCTGCACTTAAATATCTGTTGAATAATTTTAATCTTGATGAAGACCAAGTGGTCGAAAATTCGTTAAATAAAGAGTTATTATCATATAAAGTGTTTACTGACTTTCTTCCCTTAGGGAGACATATTATACAAAGTATAAAGATTAGAAATGCGAATTAATCAATCACCAAAGAGGCCCTTATCCGACGACAGTTCCATTCACATGTTCAATGGAGTGACTTGTTTGTTATGGTCTACGCTCAAATAGTGTAGATCAAACAGGTATACCTTATGTCTTCTCAACGTTGAAATTCACACTTCGCAATAGCAGTCAGTTTGATGGATTTACACAGACACAAGTACTAAAAGTGATTTATGGTATTATGTACAATACAATACAATATTGCATTTATGTGCTGAGTATGTACATAATAAATAAAAGACTGCTCTACAATTAACTATACATAGTGATCAGATGGCGTTATAATGATAAATAATATCAGAACAAATTTAGAAAAAGAGAAAAAGAAACAATAGAGAGAAAGAAAGACTTAGATACACAATGTTAGAAAGAAGCATGATTTAGTATTCATATATACTTGTATATATACAAAAATACACACAAATATGTATACATGTATACATACACACATATATAATTACACGAACATATACACATACGTACATATACACATATATACACACACACATACAACACTTGCATATAATCAAGGCTTACGTGCCCGTGTTATATACACCCTTAAACCACTGGGAGTGGTGTTAGGTGTTACTCTATACGTTTATTTTCGTTTAGAAACTATTGCGAACTATTATATGCGATCTAAAGTTTCCCATTTGCTCTTAAACATGAAAGGTACTTAATCTAAAATGCATTTAACCCACATCCCACTGTTTTCCGGCAAACAGTATGCCAAACAACAATGCAATGTAAAGCGTCGGCCTGTCGTTCCAAAATCCCGTGATGAAAGGGTTCTTCTGTAGCAGACGACTTTTGAAAACATTCCGACAAAAAGTCGAGTCAGAATTATAAATGCCGTAGTGACTGCAGTTGCCTTCATTCGCCCCGGGTGCTTTCTGATTATTTACCTTCTTAATGTAGATTCGTTTCTGGATATCTGTCATTGCCTATATATCCTCACTTTCTTCTATCGTATGTGGTTATGGTAAAAGGGAACCGTTTAGTAGATCCTGGAAGTGGGCTCTCTACCCGTTTAGTTGATCCTTTTGTGTATACAGCATATTTTCAAGCTGGTCTCTGACTGATATGTTGCTTATCCGTCGCTCTAATTTGGTATAGTATGTATGTCATGCTGGTGCGTCTGTCCTTATTTTCCTTTGTGAACAACAATCCAACCCGTTTTGGATGCGGTCGAGCTTATGTTGTTGCCAAGAGAACAAAAGAGTATGGCCAGAAGTCAATATAACTGTGACTGTCGTTGCCCATCTTACTTCACTAAGACCTAGACTATCATGGCGATATATCTCAATCTCCATGGTTAATTGATATGTTCTTCCTGCTTCGTTTATTGTTCTGGAATTCTAGAACACCCCTCCCCTCGTCGATTTCGAGTAATCTTTTCTCTGTATCGTTTGTAACACTTAAATATTTTGAGTGCCAGGAGTGTTGCCCCTACGCTCAACCTATTCCCGGGCAACGATAATCATGCATAATCACAAAACGTTAACGTAAAACCATTATTACTACGATTAAAAAAGCGGATATTTGACAAGGGAAATAATAGCGGTATTTCATAAATTGGTAAAGTTTGATAATTATAGATGTTTGTTATCCTTGTTATTCAACTATTTATAACATATTTTACTTACAATAATTAGTACGACAATATCTCATAAAAAAGGGTAATTTCTTACTCAGGAACAAGAACCTTGATGCATTAGTTCGGAGTACCTTCCGTGTACTACCGGAGGTGACACGGGGAAGTAACACGTACATATACAACAATCTTTATTTTACTTATTTACGAGTTGTCTCTCTTACCACGTCAATCTTAACGTTCTGGAATTTTTACTTCGAAAAAAATGCTTCAACAGTCTCATTATTGGAGACATTGAAACAGTAGTTAACTTGCATGTAAACTGCTTGTAATGAAAATGTAATGGAAATTAAGTTAACTAAACAGTGAGATATCTATTTTATAAATGTAGGTACAAGAAATAACGGGAACTTGTATTTCTTCAGACAACTAGTGTTCTCTTATGATATCTGATTCTGATATAATACTAAAGAGTTCGTATATGTGTATATCATGTTTTTTTATAATTATTTCAAAAACCGATAGATATAATATTGTTAACGAAATGTATTTAATCATGTTTTGTAAACTATTTAGACAGAAACCTATATAATCAACACATAGTGACTATATTTATAAGACAACTGTTCAGGGCGTTGTTTGTAACATTGAACATTTACAATTTGCAATTTGCGATGTGTTATTTTTTTTTTAAATTGAACCAACGATTGAGTTGACCTTTTTTAATCACAGTTTCCTTATCTAAACCATTGTTAAAACCACATGTGTGTAAACATATTATCAGTTGCAAGCATCGTTTAACTACAGTTGAAACATGGCTTCAATTTGAAAACAAAATTACATTGTTTTCAAATGTCATCTAAAACAGTGACGTCGAAAGGCGTCTAAAAGTGAGTAAATGAGGAGAACGACTCATTGTCCATTGAAGTTTCGTCTTACAATTTAATGTCTTTTAATACAGATACTTTATTGACAAAAACTCAAGCCAACAAGTACACTAACAAGGCCACTCAAGTAGAGCGGATGCTATGGATTTGTACCTAAATCGGGTCTTAAAAATTCTTTAAAAACTGAAGAAGTGATTTTGCTCATTGGCGCAAAGTGTGGCCAATCATGCACTGGTGTCAAGAAACAGTTACCAGAATATGTCGTGTTATACTGAAAAAAATGTTGAAAGCGGCGTAATACTCCATACCTAACACACACACACTTACGTAATCCAGGACAAAAAGTGGTTAAGTACTTTAGCAATTGACAAGCACTTACCACACTATGAATATAGATCATCATGTGATAAATAATTAAACATAGTAGTGATGGATTGATTGGGTTTAAAAATGTATTACGAACAGTATTTCATTCATACCACATTTTTACGTGTTTTCCGGCTCTCTTGTCTCGTCACCTACATTGGTATCAACACGGGAGATAACACATATAAGTAAACGAGATAGGGAAGCGTTGGCCGGCAGTGGATAGAAACATGAGAATATCTAATATACAGGGAGGGTCAATTTGAGACGACAAATGATACGGTGTCATCCGATCCAATACTCGCAATACGAAGTTTTTTGGTCTGATTTAACTTATCTGATTCATTCACTCTTTGAAATACATGTGGTTTGTGAACTTTTTTTATTAAAAGAAAAGATTAAAATTCAAAAAATAGTTTATTAATTCACACACGGTTGTACAGATAAAATACAATTTCATAAATTTGCTATCAATGTTTCAACAAATCATTCGCAAAAATAAGTTTTAGTTTTGTATTATCCTTATATTATTAACAGTCAAACTGCATATGTATTCCTCTTTGTGAACATGTATGACATCAGCTACACAGATTTTTGTGAATCGTTGAAAAGATCACCCAACAATTCCCAGCGTCTATGCAAAAAGATAAGATTTCTAAGCTGATTACAAAATGGTAAAGATTTGTGTTTTTGTAACTCCTCATAATTCGAATACTCTTAAGAAATTGCTGTAAATAAAGCGAGGCAAAGTAAATTAAGAAAGCAACAAACTATTCAGCTAAATATTAGCACACAAATTAAAAACGCACACATTTATAATGTTCAATATTTTTGCTATCAATGAATCAACATATCATTCGCAAAATTACAGACTTTAATCCGATTAAATTTGACATGACCTTAATAAGTTCAACAGTTTAGATGTTAAGCGTTAAAATACGATGTGTGGCATATCCGCCAGTAACATTCGTGTTTGCATTATAAAAATTATATCTTTCGTTGTTGTATTTGAAGAATAGCTTTCTTTGTTTAATTTTCGACTGTCTTTGTTTCTTCTTCAAAAATGATAATAGTAAGTTCTTTCCGATTGAAATGAACGTTTTCAGTCTTATATGTAAATCAAAAGTAAAAAATAAGCGTTTGAAAACTACAATAAAGAATCTAAATTTAAGATTTGTAACGTACGAAATTTAACTCCAAACTTAAACTTTTAACGTAAATATGGCAAGCAGAAACTCGATCATTAAAAGCGTATTTTTAAATAAGCATTTTGACAATGTAATAAGCATTTTGTAAATGTAATAAGCATTTTGTAAATGTAATAAGCATTTTGAAAATGAAATAAGCATTGTAAAAAATAAATAAGCATTTTGCAACCTCAATTAGAAAAAGAAATGAACTGGCGAATATCATCTCCGATAAAGAAGAAGTATTTGACATTTTGGTCGTTATGTTTTCGATAGGCATCTGCTGTAGAGGTGTCCAAATGCGTGGCAAATGGGACATGTTGAATAAGTAAGGCGAAGGACTCCATGTCCATTGCATTGACGTACAATTGGATACTCTTCAATATAGAAACAATTAAATTGCGCCACACACAGTAGCTGTTTCATTACTTAACTTAAGCTCCATTCGACTCAAATACGTAATCAATAACAATTGTAGTATTACATTTGACCATTACTTATAAATAGACAACACCGAATACAAGAGCAATGAAAGCAAAAATGCTTATCTCAAGAGCATTGATTGATTGTGGTTTAACGCCGTTTTCTGGAGCAGAAGTATCACTTGTACCATTCACAATGCATATTGACACGCTTGCCTCATCAGTGAAGTCGTTCTTATCACTGTCTGTAGCAACAACAGTTATCGTAAACTCATTAGGTCCTGTTAGGTCGTTTGCTGCGCTGATCACTCCAGTGTTGCTGATGGCAAAGTTTGCTTTATCGCCTCCGTCTGTGGAAGAAATATAAATCAATTTTCCGTAAGCAATACAGTTTCATAATCACCTACATGTACTACGTGTATTTCTTTAATAAAATGATATCGATATTTTGTCATTTATTGAATACTAACTATTTACAATATAATTAGCAATACTAGAAAGATAATCACTGTCGAATGCAAATGTTGTATCTGTTTTCTGTCTTCTCACTCTGTCTGTATCTCTGCCTTTGTAACTGTCTGCCTCTATGTATGTCTCTGTATGTCCTGTACTGTATGTCCGTCTGTCTATTTTTCAGTCTGTCTGTCTCTTCTGTTTTTTTCTCTCTCTCTCTCTAATTCTCTCCGATCTCTCTCACCCTCTCTCTCTATATATATATCCTTATTTCGGTCTCGTTCTGCTTTTCTCTGTATATATCTACCCTATGACATTAAAACATTATGTAGTATAGCTCTCAGTGGTTTAAAGGTACAGCACCGGTTTCTATATCAAAATGTCTCCAGTTCGACTTCTTTGAGATCGGTATAAAAATGTTGGGGTTATCCTCTCCACAAGCTCGGGTATTGGTTGAGTATTCAAGGCGGCTATCGAGAGGGATTTATATACAGTGTAGTATTCACTCACCTTTGATACTGTATACAACCTTGTTAAAGGCTTCTGTCACATCTCCATCGGTTGCTGAAACGGCCAGCAGACTCACACCTGAAAGGAACATATAGATGTATTGATGTAGACAAACAAGAGTGTTTAAAGAAAACAACATGCCATTTAATGAATATGTGACGCATAGATGAATGGACGGAGAGACGGACGTACGGAAATATCGACAGACGACGGTAAATCATCATAACCAAAACGGTATACTAAAGTTTGGAACACTGCGTACTGGTATATAAGAACGTTTTGGATACACATATTTAGCTACAAAAAGATATGCTTGGTTTTCCAGGACGTGTCTCCACCTTTACGGGTTACTCCTAATTATCAAACACATTAAATATGATGACGTTTATTATCTATTTATTGCCAGCTATGCTAATACATGTTGAACGTTTCAAACACACACCTGTTATGCCAGTCAATTCATTGGACATTTAACGCAGTTTAAATAATTATGTTTACCTTTTGGCGTTGAGAATTTTATTGCAAGGATATATAACGGTCGAATTCATTCGTTTCCCGTAAACGTCTATCTATTAAATGAGTTGAACATTTTCTTTTCGGTAAAGTAATAATTGTTTTATATCGGATTTTTAAAATTCTTAAATGACTGAATGGCAAACAGTTGATATTCCGATTAGGCTGGAGCAGTCTTGAGTATGTCATTACAAAAAGTGTACACTTTGGCATTTCTTAACAGAGTATATTCAAATCACCTTGCACATCAGCTAAATCGAATCATTATCTACGGTGAGAGAAGATTCTTTTAAAGCTTATGTAAGGAATATATAAACGGTAGAGATCTGGATCTCCACTTTTTACAATGATCCTTTATCAGGGTCATTGCTGATCGTAAATGTACATAATTAATAGGTGGTTTTCTTTTATCAAGTCCCCATACTTTGTCAAGCTTAGTACGTCAGCAACAATACATGCAATTCGCTAATCTATATTGACAACCGGAGGAGACTTTACCAATTTTGAACTAATAAGTTCCCGAGATACCTTACAAATGTTTATTTTGAGATTATTTGTTTCTGAAAGAGATAACAAACATTTCATTGAAATAATATCTTTACCCGTTGCAACATTATTTGGAATTTCCACGTTTTACGATTCCTTAACAAATGTTGGCTCTTCGTCGTTAATATCAGCGACTTGTATCTCACATGTTACACTGGCGGTTTGCATTCCATCGGAGTCAGACGCCCTGCAAGAATGAAATAAAATAAATCCTGTTCAAATCAATGAGCCTATTATAAGGTAGCTGCCGGGTGGTCATCTCCTGATATACCGACCTATATGACCTATCCTAGATATTATTTAGAAAGGTCAAACGTGTGTCTTACGTAAAATAAACAGTTCTCGTCCATATTGACTTTTTTTGAATAAGTCAACTCATTTACGAAGCCAAGTTCATTACATAACCATAATTCCTTTAGGGAGTGTAAAGTACGAAGTACCCTTCGCGAAGACATATCAATATCTGAAAAAGTATATTTCCAAACCTATCGTGTGTCCTAGACATTACTGACGAAACTAAGATTATTATCAAGCATCAAGCAGCCATTGACAATTTGCTTGAATTTCCTTCTTTGGCACTCCATTGACGACTTTTTATTTAAAAAAAATGATGAGATGTTTAGATAAAACTTACTAGTTTCTTATTAATGTAAGACATTTTCTCTCAACCTGCCATTTCTCTAAAAACGTATATTTCAAGATGTTTATACGTTAATAGAAACCAGCATAACGTACGAAAATGATATACCAATTGTTTCAAACATTTTCTATATATTATCCTGTCCCTTTCATGGACAATTGAACGGATGCGCTATTGTCAGGAAACTTAACACCGGTAAGTCGTAATATATCTGCCTCTCAAGGAGAAAAAATGTAAATTCCCGAGGAAACTGCCTTTTAAGAAAAAAAACTGGGGTAAAACCCAAAAGAATGAAATGTACCATACTCACTGTATCTCTACAGTAAATGATTTTTCATCACTCTCGTAGTCGAGTCCGGTCGCAGAACTAAGTACTCCGCTAGAATCGATTTCAAAACGATCCGCGACACTCTGGGTTAGGATTGTATAGTCATCCGTGTCATCGGGACCAGTGAATGTATGCAGGCTCTCCTTCGTTGCATTTTCCGGTATATTAATCGGGCATGTGTTTTGGTCCCAGTCAAAGGCACCAGCTGCATACATCGATTGAAGATTAAATCATATTAATGAATAAGTAGATAATTATCAATAACAGTTTGTGTTTATTTAATATAAGTGCATTGGTGTATACTGATATATCTAAAAACTAATAACATAGTTATCCAAGTTTTCAAAAATAAAACTGAATTGAAATTCATTTCAATTTGTTTTCAAAATTTCACATTTATTCAGAATTGTTAAGTCTGGTATTCCAATTCAAACAAAATAAAACTCAACTATAATAAAACTAAATTTCAAATAACTTACCCGTCTCGTCATTGAAGCATACCAACAAAATAGTTATTAGAGCAATTCGGCTGGACATGTTTAATGATGTCTTGTTCTTTCAACAAATGATTTTAGTTCTAATGTAAACTGTTATTTGGCTACAACTTAAATATCCGTAACTAGGGTAATAAAACGATGTACTGGCCTATCACGTTGCATACTTATCTCGAGTGTAATTTATTATCATTGCGTTTCAAAGCGCAATAGTCCCCCGTATAGCGCATGTTGCCTCTTCATTTGAGTATTTGCAACGCCACATGAATACATGACACAGTCTGGTTCATGTCCTCGCTGTTCGCCATGTATACGTGCACACACCGTGGAAGCCTTTAGAGAAGGCTCTACAAACGGCGCTCTGTGAACACCAACCGCAGCCACTAGTGTAGACACAGATCAGCACGCTAAGCTGCACAGTCCGATTGTGTTAAACAGTCTCCTTCTTTGTAAAGGTCGATCATTTTCCTCACTTGTAAACATTCAGGAAGATTCTCATTCCACCAGTGTAGATACTGATCAGCAAGCGAACCCGAACAGTCTGATATGGCTCACAATGCTCGGGAATTAGTCATGAAGATATTCAAATAACTTATGTTAAGCATTGTCAATTTGGATTCTTTAGTATTTTCGTAGAGGTCGCTTTTTTCTACACGTGTAATAATTGTGCTAATGTTGATTTTCACGGAGCAACGCTTATTTAGACACTTTGGTGGCGACTAACATTTATTGCAAAATACCAAAAGCTCGCTTTAATTGTGACGTATATCAAGTTGTTCTTAACCGTTTCCTACCAACTGTTATTGACGCAATTGCAGCAGAAGTCTTTTGAAAACATTATGTAAAATATAGACTTGCACTTAACTATAAATTAAATGTTGATGTTTTTCAACAAACATGCGCATGCCTCCCTTTTGAACTGTGTCTTATAAAGTCAGATTCTTGATATTAGCGAGTGACCTTGCGAATGACCTTGCATCTGAAAATCATTCATTCCATTTCTGCATATATACTTTACATTTACTTGTCATCTTTTCTAGTACGATTCCACTAGAGGACAGTAATGTTCTACAAGTCACAACTTCGATAACGACTGGAATGCGTGATATTACCTCCACCAGGGTTGACTGTGTTTCTATGTTTTAAACTAACAGTGCAAAGCCTCTTTCACCAGGGCTAGTCATCTGTTGCTTACAAATATACTTTTGATGTAGAGAAACTGGCTGTGACCAGATTACGACAACAACAAGAGAATATATTGTGTTACCTTGTTATGTAACTTTGCATTAAATAAATATGATTCTTATTTTAATCATCTGCATTTGTACTCTGTAAATTGATAAATACTCTCCGATTATGTACTATACGTAGTTGAAAGTCTCTTAGTACATACATTAACAATACTATTCAGAAGTGTACCTTGATGCATCAGCACGTACCATCATGGCAGAGGTTTTACTCGCATACATGACAGTGTTGAAGTATGTTCCGTTAGGAGACATATCTCAGTACTGACATCAGCTAACATATATCTGCATTCAGGACAGTGTTTCGCCAATCTCCTTTAATATTATGTTATTGTT
>JAUELF010186583.1:0-14440 GCA_031471495.1 Clinocardium nuttallii | reverse complement strand
GACTTAAAGTGGAAAACATTGTGTCAAAAGGAAAAATTGCACGTTTTGTGCAATTTCTTCTTTTGTCACTATGTTTTAAAAAACCTGTCTGCTGCAGAGGCGTCAGAAAGCGTGTATATGAGGGAAAGGGTTAATACCGATTTTAGTTTCTAGTATCCAGGCAGACAGACATGCTAGTATCTAGTATCTGAAAATCAAATTCATAACGAAGATATTTGTAAATGTACGCTGCCCTACATATCTCTTAAAAGATCTAAATAATGTACAATTGTTCCGATAACTCTAAGTCGACAGGGGCATATGTGCTACTTCGGGTTATAAACGTGTTCGAGAGATCGCTTGATAAATGCTTAATGTGATTATGTATGGTCGATTTTGTAATTCATGCATATTTAAGTGTTGGTTAAGAAAAGAAAAGAAAGAATTAAGAAGAGTACTTCTTCTTCCCTACACATTTCTTTAATTATCTAAATAATGTACAATTTACTCCCGATAACTCGAAGTCGATAGGGACCTATGTGTTACTTCGAGTAATCAACGTGATCGAGTGATCGCTTCATTTATCCAACATTTGATTTTTGTTTCGTCGATTTTGTGTAATTAATGCATATTTAAGAAGATTTAAGTGTTTGTTAGGAAAAGAAAAAAAGAAAGAACAAAAAATTACTTTCTTCTGCCTTACACATTTCTATAAATATCTAAATATTGATCGAGAGCTCGCTTCATTTATCCAACATTTGAATAATGTTTGGTCGATTTTGTGACATTAATGCATATTTAAGACGATTAAAGTGTTTGTTAAGAAAAGATAAAAAGAACGGATTAAGAAAATAATTTTCTTCTGCCCTTATTTTGAGTTATCAACGTGATCGAGAGATCGCTTCAAAGTTTGTCCAACATTTGAATTATTTGTGATCGACTTTGTAATTTTTTAAAAATATTTAAGAAAACAAGTCAGTGATAACATCAAGCAAATCTGCTGCTACACTGTTTTCAAACAATATATCTCTTCCAGAAAATGGTTCGATTTAAGTGATATATGAGCCGTCCCGCGAGAAAACTAACATTATGGCATCTGCGTAAAGTGTCGACCCGGATCAGCCTTAGCATGCCGCATAGGCTTAACGGGATAGACACTTTTCGCCTGTTGTGGATTTTCTGTTTCAGGAATCATTACTCTATACCTATATTCCCCCTGAGGCGGATCTGGTCGATACATTACGCACATGCCATAATGTTGGTTTTCTCGCGAGACGGCTCATATTCGATATTTCGGGATTATGAACCAGACTATACAATGATATGTTTAACTTTCCATAACCACCCATTAATAAGTAGGAAAGATAACAGCGAATACTAAAGAAAACTGTATAGTTAATGAAAACAACGGGACGGTCTTCACTGGAAGAGAAACAACAAGTTGTACGCATTATTCTCAGTATAGTGACTTACTTTTGTCATTTACCACCTTTATATTGCTAATGCTACGTAGAAGCCGGCTTACATCAGTGTCAACACGTATAATTACGCTTTCCCATACAACAAATTTGCAGCTGGAGATTTATCTTATACGATTTACAAATTTACGATCTCTACAAATGAAACTATAATCATTGTATTGAGTTGGACGTATTGTGACAAATTGGTATATTAATATATAAAACAATATATGTAAATAATAAAACAATATATGTAAATAATAAAACAGTATGTAAAATGTAAATAATAAAACAGTATGTAAATAATAAAACAATATATGTAAATAATAAAACAGTATGTAAATAATAAAACAATATATGTAAATAATAAAAATAACCCAGATTAATGGGAGTAGTTTCCTTATTTGATTTTTTTGCAAAATAAAACAGAACGAGTTGCATGGTTGATATTTTCGCAAAATAACAGAAATATGAGGAAATAATAAAATAGCCGGGTTGATAATTATGAGCCGTTCACGCGAGAAAGCCAACATTATTGCTTATGCGTAATACATCGACACAGATCAGCCTGCGCAGTCCGTGCAGGCTGATCCGGGTCGACATATTCCGTCTCAGGGGGATAGAGATATAGCCTAATGATTCCTGAAACAGATAATCCACAGAAGGCGAAACGTGTCTATCCGGGTAAGCCTGCGCGGCATGCTTAGGCTGATCCGGGTCGATGCTTTACGCAGAGTTCATAATGTTCGTTTTCTCGCGGGACGGCTCATATGAATATTTTCCTTCCTACCAATCCAATCAGTGTATTCAATCACAGAACACATGAAATAAATGCCACAGGTAATACGGCTGTCGAATAAAACCGGTTCGATATAATTCGCCACAGACATCCGTTGGGAGAACGTACTCCGCTTTGTACTAACCCGTAAAACCCCGTTCAAATATTCCATTAAACGAAAGGGGCGGCCCGTGCACCAACAAGGAATATCGACGATTTAAATAACGCATATAAACATGATGTCGTAAAATAGTTATTGTTATCAACGGAACCTTTATTTCCACATTAAAAGCCCCAATCGTGATATAAGCCGTCCCGCGAGAAAACCAACATTGTGGTCTCTGCGTGAAGTATCGACCCGGGTCAGCATAAGCATGCCGCGCAGGCTAATCGGGGCAGACACTTTTTGCCTCTCGTGGATTTACTGTTTCAGGAATCATTACTCTATACCTTTATCCCAGTCGATGCGGACTGCGAAGGCTGAGCTGGTCGATACATTACGCAGATGCCATAATGTTGGTTTTCTCGCGAACGGCTCATAGCAACTACCTTTGAAGCATCGTAAGCCGACGAATTCTGAAAACTTTGTATCAAATCATTAGTTCAAAATATCAAGATGTTGTATTTTCTACCCTCAGACTGTTTTCAAGACATACCATGTAAAACTTTTTGTTTTCAGTTTATAAACGTAATGTCATTTGAACCTCATTAATGACCAAATTAAATCACTTCGCTATTTTGTTTAAACTCCTTGTCTGTTTTTGTGTTTTGTGAAGTATGTGCTACGGTATAGAGCCAGGCAACACAGGACGTCTTACCAGGCTATATACTGTGGGCTAAAATGTTTTCAGTTATATCACGGGCTTTTCATTGGTAAGTTACCAGTACTACTCGTCCACTTATCCGTACACCAGCCAGTCAGTCGTATTGCTAACCCTGCGAGCTTGAGCGCCAAGGAGGGTTGCTATTACTACGATTTTTAAAGTTTTATATATGACCGACCCGGGATCGAACCCACAACCTCCCGCACCGAGACCGATGCTCTAATATATTATAGTCGTTAATATGATGTAAACCCTTTGCCTCATACAACAATTCTGCGACAGACGACTTTGAACATATTTTGTCAAAAAATAGAAAATCTGTATAATTGAATGGATAACCTATGACTACAAGTGGAAAACATATATAGTGGCAAAAGGAGAAATTGCACGTTTTGTGCAATTTCTTCTTTTGTCAGTTTGGTATTTTTTTAAAAGCCGTCTACTGCAGAGGCGTCTGAAAGCGTCTTTATGAGGGAAAGTGAAACGATGTCGTTACAGCTACTTTCCAGGAAAAATCAATGTGTTTTGTTAGCTCACAAAATGACACGAAAACTTATCTTAACATTTTTGCAGAGGCATTTCTCAAAAAAGGGATTTTATTTCAGCTCAATATATTTTAGCTTTGTTTGTATTCACCACTATTGCTTGTCTGTGATTGGCTGAAATATTTTTTTCATAACCTCATAACACAATTAACCTTGGCGACATGGGGATCTAGAAACTTCAAATTATTCGTCCAATACAATACAATACAATAAAATTACTCATTGTAATAGCCAAATTAATGCTAAAATATAAGGAATGGAGAGATTTGTTTCGTGTTCATGCAGGTATGGCAAAAATAACCCGATCACACAGTATATGAAACCGTGTGTGATCAGGGGTTTTTCCATACCTCCATGAAAACGAAAAAAAGAAATCTCTCCATTCCTTAAATGTATAAATGACTTTCAGCTTGTTAATTTTATTTCATATTACCCGGGCTCACTCATCCATGATAAGAGCGGCTCTCTGCGGGTAAAATAAACCCAGTTAGTCATTTTGCGATCAGTGAAGATCCAGATCAGTCAGTGCATCAGCACAAATTGATCCGACTTTTTATTGTTCACCAATAAGTCGCAGTGGGTTTCAAGAAACTTCTGTTAAGCCGAGTCCAATTTTGTTCCATAGAAAATGCACAGTCTGGTCTATTTTCTCACAAGCGTAATAATTACGCCAAGTTCGATTTTCACGGAGCACTGCTCATATCTTTAACAACCAAGTTCTAAAACAACGATGTAAATCCGTCCGATTATGAACGATCGGTTAAAAAATCGGTGTTTCCCATCACATACGAAAACGTAAAATTCTCCTGCGTTTAAAATCATTATTTTTTAAAAAATCTGTAGCAGACGACTTTGAGTACATGTCGAATTTCTATGTATTTAATCATATATTTTGTATGAAGGATATTGTTAATATAATAATATTTACATAATAATATTAACCAAAACTGAATATCTTTATTTAATGAAGGATACATCTTAATATGTAACCATCATTAAATAAAGATATTATTATTATTATTATTATTATTATTATTATTATTATGTAAATATTATTCAATTATTGATAAGTGTTGATAATATAGTTAGAAAATGAGAAATTACTCATTATGAGACATTTCTGCTTTTGCCGAAATGTTCTTAAAAGTCGTCTACTCTAAGGGCTTCAGAAGTTTTTTATGAGGGGAAGTGTTGCTCGGGGTTGGGGGTGCTCAGTGAAGATATTACATTCTTTTTGTATGAAGGACAGACATGTACTATCAGAAAGGGGCTACATTTCAGCTTGTTAATATCAATTCATATTGTCTGGCTCACTCATCTGACATCAGTCACAGTGGGTTCAAAACATTCTGTAAAACCGAATCCATAGAATGCACAGGTTGGTCTATTTTTCACAAGCGTAAACATTACGTCAAGTTTGATTTTCACGTAGCACCGCTCATATCATGTATTCTAAACGTTACGACAGAGACATAGATAAGATCTATGTCTCTGGTTACGATGTTAATCTGATCGGGTTATAAAACGTGTGTACTTCCAATCACATACGAATGAATCCCTCTCATCACAAACACTATCACATTCCAAAATAATAATAAAAAATAACATCAGATATAACTAATATAATCTAATGACAAGTATTTATATTAAATTAATAGTCGCCATTTAATATCCACTGTGACATGGATGGTTTTATATAGGTAATCCTGACTGAATTGTCTTCTGTATTGTATTGTATGAACTGTAACCTTTGTATTCCATCCACACCCACTAATCCTTAGCTTTATACACACATTTGCAATAATTCTTTAGATGAATAAAATCTAGTAGATCAATTGTGACCATGTTTTATTAAACACAAAAAACACAGGGTTTGCACGGGATAAAACGTCGTATTTAACCTTACTGGAGTTTGCCATTATGTGATGTGGAACGTTTATATCGACAAATATATACCAAAAACTCTTCCGCAAGAATGTTTGTAAGAATAGTTGGCATGTTCTTGAGCTCATAGGTCCCATACCAAGAATCGCGAATATATTTCCTGCTTACCCTATCAACAATGTGTTAGGAATTGTGTGACTAAACCATGCCATGAAAAAATGTACATTTTGTGTCTCAACACGGGCGGACAGTGCCGACTCGAACACGTCTGTGGGAGTGAATAAACGAATCAGAGTCCTTACTGTCTGCGAAACTGTAAACAGAAAAATACACACATTCTTTGACAAATCGCTAGAAGTATAGCCCGAGAATGATGATCAACGAAATGAACTGAGTTATGCATGACGCTCCTGAAAATTGTGATGAGAAGTAGAATTTTTGTAGTTATTTAGGGACCCGAGAATTCCAGTCTGATTGCCTTAGAACGGCGGGAATGCCGGTAAGACATTATTCGATGACATTTTCTTTATCAAGCAATATATTAGTCTCGTTTATTACAATTTGTCGAGTTAAAAAGAAAGAAATAAACAGATTTATTAACAGTAAATTAATATGATAACGATGTTTGTATGAATTGTGTAGATAAAAATCCGTCTTTATACTATTATCTGTATGAAATTATGATACAATTCAAGGAATTAATTACTAAATGATAATTATTATCATTATTAGTTCGCGTGGTAGTCCCGTTATTGCAAGATGTTGAGAAGACTTGTAAACTGTTTGGATTCTAAGCAATATCATTTAGTATAAACATCGACAGTTGCTTTTTACTGAGAAGTGGTCAATATTAACCCTTACCCTCATAAAGACGCTTTCTGACGCCTCTGCAGCAGCCGGAATTTTGAAAACATTGTGATAAATGAAGAAATTGCACAAAACGAGCAATTTCTTCTTTTGCCACACTGTTTACCAATTTTAGTCATATGTTATCCATTCAATTAAAGAGATATTCTATTTGTTGACAAAATATGTTCACAGTCGTCTGCTGCAGAATTGTCGTATGTGGGAAAGGGTTAAGACGTCATTCGCAATTTGTATGAGTACTTATTTTGCGTGGTTAATTTTTGCGGATTTTGATGATACCCATCGAGTATGCAACATATTAACAGAACAGAACAGACAGTTTATTTTGACGTATACAAAGTGCATAGTCATTGCCAATGAAAACAGAAAGAAAGAAAATGAAAAAAGGAAGAAAGAAAATGAAAAGAAAAGTAACACAAAATCGATTGAATGAAAATGTGTATCGGAAGATATTTTCCGATAAAGAGTCAGAACTGGGAAAAAAACACCTATCATTTTAGTATTTGTAGTCTACTTTCTAAAGCGATTTTTAACAAAAAATACATTTTTTTAAACAAGTATTTCGTTTTCTGATTTGAACAATTAAAAACATAAATACTATATATATACCCGTATACATAACGCTGTTTATTTTTGTTTGGTTTTATGTGTAAAAGAAACACAATGCATAAGTCCGTTTTGTTCTTGTATCTGAATTTGTATTGTTGACAAACAAAATCGCAGTATTCTTTATATAATTATAGCTATCGTCACTGGACCTGTACGACGAGGTTTTGCTTAACACAATTGAAAAGTCCATTTATCCTTTCTCAAATGCAGACGTATTTTGACGCATTTGCAGCAGAGGACTTTGTGGCAAAAGAAACACTGATTGATAAGCACCATGAATATGTCTATACAAGTTTACCTTTTAATTCTACCCTAAATGTAAGCCGTCCCGCGAGAAAACCAACATTGTAGACTCTGCGTAAAGCATCGATCCGGATCAGCCTAAGCATGCCTCGCAGGTTAACACGGACAGAAATGTTCTTCTCCTGTGGATTTTCTGTTTCAGGAATCATTCCTCTATACCTATATCCTCCTTGGACGGAATGTGTCGGCCCGGATTAGCCTGCGCGGACTGCGCAGGCTGATCTGGGTCGATACATTACGCAGATTCAATAATGTTGGTTTTCTCGTGGAACGACTCATATGTAAATAAGTGTATGTACAGGAACCGGTTGCGCACGACTCGTATGTAAATAAGTGTATGTACAGGAACCGGTTGCGCACGACTCGTATGTAAATAAGTGTATGTACAGGAACTGGTTACGCTCATTGCACTTACTTATCAAAAGAATAACAACGTAAATCTAAAAAATAGAATACTTTGATTTCCAACATCTATATATATGTTTGACATTCTATCTCCGCGGTGTAGTCGTCAGATGGTCTGAGAGTCCGATTGACAGACCAGGGTTCGATCCTCGCGTGAAGTAATCATACTAACTGTTTCCAACTCGTAGACGCGTTTTGACGTAATAGCAGCAGAAAACTTTTGAAAACATTGTGGCCGAAGGTGAAATTGCTCATAATGAGCAATTTCTCCACTGCACACCAATGTTTTCAACTTTGTTTAATACTTAAGCTATCTTTAATGGAGATGTTTCAGATTATTTTCACTATGTTTTCAAAGTCGTCTGTTGCAGATTTGTTGTTGTGAGAAAGGGGGGGGGGGGGGTCAGTGCTCAATGCTGTGGGGTTATGCATTATATAAAACTGGTGCATCGGTTTCGAGATAAATTAAGTCTGTATATAGTACTCTTCAGTAACCGTGGTAACGACCTCTTATAATTGATATATTGACTGTTGAAAGCGGCGTAAATCACCTTTAACGCAAATAACCATTAGATGTCTGACGAAGTACGTTCGTTTAACAGTTAGTCCATTCCCACATACAGATGCCTTCCCACACCTCTGTAGCAGACGACTTTTGAAAACATCATATCAAAAGGTGAAAATGCTCATGATGAGTATTTTCTCTTTCTGCCACAATGTTTTCAACTCTATACAGTAGTGATATTTTATTGATTTTCATTTACCGATATTTTCTTATTTGTGGGTAGAAGTCTTATTCTGCATATATGTTGTATGTGGGGAAAGTTCATAGAAGACTATGCGTTTGTAAAACGTTTACACCTGTATAGTAAATACACGCCAAAATCAGAACCATATGCGCCAAATAGGTAAAAGTTAAGGACATACTTATAAGCCGTTCCACGAGGAAACTAACATTACGGTCTCTGCTCAGGCTCAGGACTGAAATATTCCGTCTCAGGGGATAATATGTATAGAGTAACGAGTCCTGAAACAGAAAATCCAAGGGAGGGGGGAAGTGTCTGTCCGGGTATGCTTAGGCTGATCCGAGTCGATACTTTACGCTGAGTCCACAATGTTGGTTTTCTCACGGGGCGGCTCATATGACACCGTCCATGGGGAAAGATACAGGTTTGCATTTGAGCCGTCTGCGTAAAGTGTCGATCCTGATCAGCCAAAGCATGCCGCACAGGCTAACCCGGACAGACAAGTTTCACCCATGTGGAGTTTCTGTTTCAGAAATCATTTCACTATACCTCTATCCCTCGGAGACGGAATGTGTCTGGTCGATACATTACGCAGATGTCATAATGTTGTAATGTTTGTTTTCTCGCGGGACGGCTCACGTTTTAATAATGTAGGTTCAGATCAGCCTGTGTGTTAATACAATTTTATTGAAATATCCACAACTCGCAACAAGCTTAAAACGGCCATTTGTATTTTTCGAAAATTCTGGATCTAGATCAAACTGCGAATGCTGGCCTGGATCTTTACAGCTCTCAAAGGTCCTCTTGTACATGTTTGTTTGCAAGGACAGCGTCATATAATACACATGTCGGTATTTTCTGAAGGAAATAGAACAGCCACACGGTTGAACATTTTAAAGTACTTTGATTTGTCTATTAAGAGAACGTATCCCCGACGTTAAGACAAGGAAAACTACATTCTTAAATATGTTCATATATAATTATCTTAAACATACTCATATATAAATATATAAAACATACTCATATCTAAATATATAAAACATTTTCATATATAAATATATAAAACATACTCATATATAAATATCTAAAACATGTTCATATATAAATATCTAAAACATACTCATATATAAATATCTAAAACATACTCATATATAAATATATAACACATTTTCATATATAAATATCTAAAACAGTTTCATATATAAATATCTAAAACATACTCATATATAAATATCTAAAACATACTCATATATCTAAAACATACTCATATATCTAAAACATACTCATATATCTAAAACATACTCATATGTAAATATCTTAAACGTACTCATATATAAATATCTAAAACATACTCATATATAAATATCTAAAACATACTCATATATAAATAGCTAAAACATGTGCATATATAAATATTTAAAACATACTCATATGTAAATATTTAAAATATTCCATATATAAATATCTTAAACGTACTCATGTATAAATACCTAAAACATACTCGTATGTAAGTACTGTTTGCATAGTTTGTATGTGATACATTAAATAAATATCTTAAACATACTGATATATAAGTATTGTTTGCACAGTTTGTATGTGATACAGTTCATAGTGATTTTATGATTTAAAACATTAATGCCTGTTTAGTCTTTTAACTTGCTTCCAATTGTTAACGTTATCATTTGTTTTCACAATCAAATTAAATGTATGCATCATACTTCGAAGCATTAAAAACATGTATACACATATATTATCGTCTTATCATTCTATGGACTAAAATACAATAAATGCTTTCCTAACAAAGTAAAATATTTTAAAAACAAAAAATACACTAATTGGTTATCATAATTCTTCGATAAATCGCAACGTATATCCTATTTTAACAAGAAAAGATACTAATACATATGTATATAAAACATTGATATATAATCAAGAAGTACCTACCAGTCAAGATAAAACGGATTTTATTGTATCCAAATTCAAACATTTATTAGAAAATAATATATACTAATATCTTTAAATGTACAAGACACATATATCCAATGGTTTCATAACTAGATCCAATTATGCAAATGACAAGCACAGATATCATATTAGGATTCCGTTAAAACGATTTTAAACTAGATATCCTTTCCTGCCATTTATGTCGTTTTCCTTTTTATTATTTATTGCTCATTTGCTTTACGAAAATACAATGACGTCACTATTACAGATATTTGGATTGTTCACATCCGGTTAGTCAAAAAAAAACCTTGTCAGTTTATATTTGAACTAATTTAAATAAAAAAAAAAGACAACGAGTGTAATAACTAGCAAATGTTCACATATATCAGATTAAGTGTTTCCTTCCATTATCGAGTTCGAATTATCATATATTATTATTTCTTCTAGATGTGCTTTTCGTTTCGATATCTATTTTTCATCCAATCAAAACGTAGGAATATCGTGACATCATCAAAAATTCCTATTGGACACACTTTTTGGATATATGGTATAGCAAAGTTCATACACATAACCTATAGACGGGAAAAACCGGCTTTCCCGTCGATTTGTTTACCCCTATAACTTATGCGGTGCTCCAAGAAATCAAACCTAACGTGATTATTACACAATATGGACAAGCTGTGTTCCAGGAAAACAAACCTAACGTAATTATTACACATATGGACGAGCGGTGTTCAAGGAAAACAGACCTAACGTAATTATTACACATATGGATGAGCGGTGCTCAAGGAAAACAGACCTAACGTAATTATTACACATATGGATGAGCGGTGCTCAAGGAAAACATACCTAACGTAATTATTACACATATGGATGAGCGCTGCTCCAACAAAACAAACCTAACGTAATTATTACACATATGGACGGGTGGTGCTCCAACAGAACAAACCTAACGTAATTATTACACATATGGATGAGCGGTGCTCAAGGAAAACAAACCTAACGTAATTATTACACATATGGATGAGCGCTCCTCCAACAAAACAAACCTTACGTAATTATTACACATATGGACGGGTGGTGCTCCAACAAAACAAACCTAACGTAATTATTACACATATGGAAGAGCGGTGCTCCAGGAAAACAAACCTAACGTAATAATGACATCTGGACGAGCGGTGCTCCAACAAAACCAACCTTACGTATTTAATACACATATGGACGAACAGTGCTCTTACAAAACCAACCTTACGTAATTAATACACATATGGTGCTCCAATAAAACCAACCTTACGTAATTAATACACATATGGTGCTCCAATAAAACCAACCTTACGTTATTAATACACATATGGACGAGCGGTGCTCTTGTAAAACCAACCTAACGTAATTATTACACATATGGATAAGCGGTGCTCTAGGAAAACCAACCTAACGTAACTACTACACATAGAAAACCATAGAAAACAAACCATACGTAATAAATGCACATGTATATGAAAATGTAACTATTGAATTGAGTTGAAAACATGGTGGCAAAAAGAGAAATTGCTCATTTTCAGCAACTTCTCCTTTTGCCACAGTGTTAAATAAAGTCGTCTAAAATGTTTATACGTGTTGAAAATCAATCTAGTATGTAAGGATGCATACACTTAGGAGTCCTGGTTTATATTCTTAAAAATATTCTTATACCAATCATTGTATGTATCTTATTCTCTGGGTTTTTGTTGTATTTTTAGAATGGAAAATCGTACATAAGCCGTCCCGCGAGAAAACCAACATTTTGGACGCTGCGTAAAGTATCGATGCGGATCAGCCTAAGCATGCCGCGCAGGCTCCCGGATAGACACTTTTCGCCTACTGTGGATTTTCTGTTTTAGGAATCATTACTCAATACCTTTATCCCGCTGACACGGAATGTGTCGGCCGGGATCAGTTTACACGGACTGCGCAGGCTAATCTGGGTCGATACATTGCGCAGAGGCCATTAGGTTAGTTTTCTCGCGGGATGGCTCACCTTCTACTATGTATGTAGCTGGACGGGTCTCGATTCTAATGGGAAAACCGTTTTGTAAGACCATGAGCGGCTAATTACACGTTATATTTTTGTTATTTCCAAGTCTTGTCACTTTCTGACACTAACAAACGAGGACGGGTCTATTATGAGGATGAAAAATTACTTCATAAACACCCGGATGTTGACGGAAAGCCTCGCACTGCTTGCCAAACGTCAGCTCATGTTATATCTATATATACTAAATCAACACGACAAGAATTTGGTGTTTGAGTTTAACTCATTTGCGACAAGCGTTTGGACGGAAGTTAGCATAATTTAATGTTGATATGAACCTTTTTAACGCCGACGACCACCCTTTCCCCACATACAACAAATGTGTAGTTAACAACACGTAGGGGTAGTATAAACAATATTCTGTGAAAGAAAGCAAATGATGAAAAGGAGATATTCATTTATTTCTAAAAAAAAATTAAAAAGACAGAAGGATTCGTAAAATTTTCTATTAAAATAATTGAACGAAAAGATTTCATTTGTATTAATTTAACGAAATGATTTAATTTGTATTGATTTAACGAAATGATTTAATGTGTATTAATCTAACGAAATTATTTCATTTGTATTACATTTTCAATCAAGTCTGGCTAACGTACTTGTTTTCCTCACCTAAAGTACAGAGAAACATAACAGTATGTAAGTAAAGGGTAAAAACAAAACTATATCATGTACATTACGGTGAAATAATTATACGGATTCCAGGGCCCGGGCGCTGATCATGTTCGTGTCTGGGTGTTTATGTTTAGAATATCTTTTCAATCATTTGATTTTCTTTTTCTCCAAAAACCGTACAGAGAGACAGTCGCCATGGCAATGAATTGAGAAATTAGAAGAACAGGCGATGGAAGTAATTTAAACAATATGTTGGAGAGATATATCATATCGCCTTACTACTGTATTTACCGGCATGGAGCTTAACCCTTTCGCTCATACGACAATTCTGCAGCAGACGACCTAGAACAGATTTTGTCAAAAATTAGAGAATCTCTATAATTGAATGGATAACCTATAACAAAAAGTGGAAAACATTGTGGCAAAAGAAGAAATTGCTCGTTTTGAGCAATTTCTTCTTTTGTCATTATGTTTTCAAAAAGCCGTCTGCTGCAGAGGCGTCAGAAAGCGTCTATATATGAGGGAAGGGGTTAACGTGAGACGATGTTACCCTTTTCCTGAAGCAGGTGGATAAAGACGCCATAATGCAGCAGACGACATTAAGGAAAATGCTATACATGTAAAGGATTGATTGATAGGCGTTTAACGCCCTTTTCAACATTTGTTCAGTCATATCACGGCGGCCAGTTCACCTACCCAGGTGTGTTCTGGCTTTCCCGCTCCCCACAGCAGACTTTCAACGCAACTGGCTGCTTTTAGAAACAGACCTTTTGCCCATTGGTAAAAGACAAATGACGCACAGTGAATTTTGTTAAATGTCCTAAAGAATGCTTGTCGAGCTTTGGTTCGAACTGACATTCACTGGATTTAATTCGGCCCGGCTGAATACGAGCAACTTCTTCTTAACCATTATGCTTTCAACTCCGTATTTACCCATATACATTGAATCTGCAGCAGACGACTTTGAAACATTTTAGTCAAAATTTGGAAACTTTTTTAAATGAAAGAAAAAAAATGAATCAAATTGAAAACCTTGTGACAAAAAGGGGAAATTGCTGTTTTTGAGCTCTGCAGCAAGTTCTTCTTTTGTGGCAATGTTTTTTAATTGAGTCGTCAGGCGTCAGAAAGCTGCATTATGGGAGATCTAAATCATCATAAGCCATTTTTCATTTTTTTCTTCGATGTTTTCATAATAGTATACGATTTTAGACATCAGGGTGATACAATTTCCCGCTTGAGTAGAATTTAACTTTAACCCTTCCCCTTATACGACAATTCTGCAGCAGACGACTTTGAACATATTGTGTCTCTATAATTGAATGGATAACCTATGCCTAAAAGTGGAAAACATTGTGACAAAAGGAAAAATTGCACGTTTTGTGCAATTTCTTCTTTTGTCACTATGTTTTCAAA
>JAUELF010186472.1:0-14443 GCA_031471495.1 Clinocardium nuttallii | reverse complement strand
TTACACTTTCATACATAGATTTAATGATGTCTAACATTTTACCTCTTATCCCTAACTTGATGAGTTTATACCAAATAGTATCCCTTACTAAATAATCAAAGGCTTTTGTAAAATCTACAAATACTGCATATAACTTTTGTTTGAAATTGTAGCGAAGTATATTGCGAGCGAATCGTATACAATACATCTAGACTGCTTTAAATTATAATTTGTAAATCTTATCACTCAGACGCCGTTCAAAACGGTTTATAAGAGAAATATATAGCGGAGAAAAACGTCTAATGATCCTGACTGAAAATAATTTGCGGGGTATTGTTCAAACGGATCTTTGGCAACGTTCTGCCTAGCAACTGCTTTCATGAAAGTGATCACAGTCGCAATTTCTATCGCTCTTCTAAAAATTACATATTTGATATTCATAATACATTTTACGTTTCAGATTTTTATTTAAGGATACTAATTGAAGTTCATTGTCGATAAAGGTATGCTATTTCAGTCGATTTTTTGTGTTTAATGTGTTCAGGATTAAGTTAAAAATGAATCCATCTTGGCCTTAATTTATTTGTATACATGTCATGTGTCATATCGCCGCTAAATGTGGAAAATGCATTTTTAAAATCGTTTTTAAGCCAAATAATAGTTGACATTTTTCTTAAATAAAATAAAAAGTATTTTATATAGTTCAATCTATGTTACATCAAACAAGTTCTAATGCGCCAAAATTTGAAATTTGAGTCAAAAATCTGTAAAATCTGTGTAAGATCAAAAAGTAAAAACATATGATAAATTGAATTGAAGTTCGATTCAGATCAATTCATTACTCCCGTTTTTGTCATATTCCTTTTACTCTAAGTGTAAAAAAATAATAAGATTACTGGGACTAACTTTTTAAACTCCAGTATTAAGTTACATAAGATTGAGTTAGTGACTGACTAATCAAGACGGACAGTAAAGGATATGACGAAACTTTTTGCACAGTCTCGACCAAGTTTACACTCAAAATTCACACATGTATATATATAATATACTAACGCAACACGACCAGATTTCAGCCTGTTGATGAGGAGAGCATAGTAATTGATCTCAGTTTTCAGTGTTGATCCCTGCCTTATTTGGTCTACTACAGTTTACTACATGGACATACATGTGCAGGGAAATAGGAATAGTGCTTACGCCTAATGTGTCAATGCTTCCTTGTGGGAAAAAATGAAGACTTTTTATTTAGGAGTGTTAGTAATTTCATAGAAAAACAACCACAACTCTATAATAGCAAGGATCGTAAATGTTTGCAGTGCTATTTTCAAGGCAGGCAATCAGAAGCATATGACCCTCGTCCCCTCTTTCTTAAAGGCATTGTTTTCGGATTTTCTAAGGCGAAAATTACTCTCTCTTTCGTTTTAAATCATCAACAACACTCAGCAACATTACAACAAAACAGTTAATTCTGTCCAATATATCTTTTGGAATGAATTGTATGAACAGTTCTGGTGTGATTCCCGATACGTCACTGTATTTTATGAAAGGTAACACAAAACTGCCTTGAAGTTGTATTAATGAATCATCGCTGCACTTGTTTTGAACCGTGAGTGGAACATGCAGATATATCTTCTTGCAAAATGTATTGATAATTCTTAAAAGAATAAAAGTCCAACATATATTTGGGACAGATGACAAGCTGCCGAGTTATATTAAAGCTACTAGTTAAGATAAATTAAAAGCGCTTCTCAACGGTTTACAGTCAGTGAAATAACAGCTTGGTGCTATAGGCAATATGGTATACAGCTAGTCTCGTTTTTAAATAACTCGACAAAGCCTATGAAAGTGTGAATATAGATACACAACACATACATGGATAATGCATGTATTTTAGATCTCATTTTAAAAAGAAAAAACCTCATTCTCAATTTAGACCAAAACCTGTTTTTAACAAACATCTGATTATGGGCTACATCTGAATTGTATCGATTGATAATTTTACGGCCCTGTTAAGGATAGTAATATAGTGAAGTTATAGATCTATGATTAATATCGATACAAACACCTGTGGCTAAGCCGCTTGTTTTTATATTTCGCAAAACATTAAGTATGCGATTTATAATTATTCTAAAAACAGAATCCCGTATTTGAAGCAAGATATTCATTTTTTTAATTAATATATGATTTACGGATTTGGTAAAAAATAAATACGAACTATAATGTTTAGTATCGACAATTCAAGAAGAAAACACTATTTATGTAGATCTACAAGATTAGTTACAAACTTGACAAGAGCGTTAAAACAACAAAGCGTAACCTTTTGTGACGAAACAATAGATGTGGACTGCTTCAACATACTTTTGCATAACACTGTGTCAAGAAGGCGCTTTATAATAATCCGAACAACAAATCGCTTACGATTTAAAGCGCCCAATGATCTTGATCGTCATCATGTTTATAACCGCGAATCATTCAAATAGCTCATAGCAACACACTTCCTAGCAACTGCTTTCATGAAAGTGATCAGTCGCATTTTCTATCGCTCTTCGAAAATATTCATATTTGTCATTGTTAACACATTTTACGTTTCAGATTTATATTCTTTGATATTCTAGAAGTACACTGTCGTTAAAGGTATGTTATTTTATTCCACACAATTTTGATTTTGATGAAAATTAAGTTGAATCAAGATGAATCGACTGGTTTATTTTCCTATTTCGTCACATTTAATTGATCTGTTGCTTAGAAGTTCATTATTCAAGCATATGTTTTCAAGAAGACGTATTATAAGATATATAACATTTTCATTCACCTCAATGTTTACAAGACAAATCTTCTTGAAACATTTGATATTTTATGTTTGTTTTGTTCGGTTTTTTATTCTTTTTTCCGAACATTAGAATCGTTAACTAGTATGCGCGCGCCATCTTGTCAACCAAAACATTATTTTCGCTTACTTTACAACCATTTCTTGGGGACCGGCAAACTAGATGTGTTTAAGCTATATCTTTAATTTGTTTAATTCTTTTTAATTTGGTATGAATAACTTTACCAATAATCTAAGTAAAAAAAGGGCCATTATTCTTTTTTTAAAAAAAGACAAAGTTATGTCCTCTTGTCTGTTGATGGAAGTAATGATGGTGAATAAGTGTTGTACATTTCAAAGCAATATCTGTAATGGTTTTGACAAAAAAAAAAGGAATTGGTACAACAAACTTAACCCAAAATCTAAGTAAAAAAAGGGCCATAATTCTTACAAAAACCTTGACTGGGTTATGTACTCTTGTCTGTTGATGGAGGTAATCATGGTGAATAAGTGTTGTAAGTTTCAAAGCAATATATCTGTGATGGTTGTTGAAAAAAAGTGAATTGGTACAAAAAACTTAACCCAAAAATCTAAGTTAAAAAAGGGCCATAATTCCTACAAAAATCTTGACAGAGTTATGTACTCTTGTGTGTTGATGGAGGTAATGATGGTGAATAAGTGCGGTATGTTTCAAAGCAATATCTGTCATGGTTATGAAAAAAAGTGAATTGGTACAAATAACTTAACCAAAATTTCAAGTAATAAATGGGCCATAATTCTTACAAAAACCTTGACAGAGTATTGTACTCTTGTCTGTTGATGGGAGTAATGATGGTGAATAATTGTTGTAAGTTTCAAAGCAATATATATCTGTAATGGTTTTGACAAAAAAGTGAGTTGGTACAAAAACTTTAACGAAGGTGTGACACCAACGCCGACGCCAAGGCGAGTAGTATAGGAAAAGTCGAGCTAAAAATTGGAGTAAACATGGAGCATTGTTGATGTTATCTAGCTTTTCTTTTCAGTAATTGACTATTTTTTACCAATAGATGACCACCCTATTTACCCTTTCCCTCATATAGACGCTTTCTGACGCCTCTGCAGCAGATGGCTTTTTGAAAACATAGTGACAAAAGAAGAAATTGCACATTTGCACAAAATGTGCAATTTCTCCTTTTACCACAATGTTTTCCACTTTTAGTCATAGGTTAACCATTCAATAAATAGAGATTTTCTATTATTTGACAGAATATGTTCAAAGTCGTCTGCTGCAGAATTGTTGTTTGAGGGAAAGGGTTAAATATAAAGCAAACAAAATGTTATTCCATGTTAAGATCTATAGTTTGCTGTTATTTTCAGAATGATGACATCAACAGGAGAAATAAAAGATGCTGTTAGGTTAGCCCAACAGTATAATTTTCACATTTACAGAACTTTGATCAATGGAGTTGTGGACAGCTCCATTCTAGTTTCAAATCTAAAGATTGAGTTTGAGGTAAGTAGAAATGATCTTAATTTTCAACAAAATTATTGGTAACTGATGACTCCGGTCCATGTCATATATAAATATTGACCTTGAAATGTTTTGAAATGATTAGCAATCATAACTTTTTACCAAACTGTATCCTTTTGTAGTTTGCCATGGGTTTATGGCAATAAAAGTTGTCCAGAGGCTAACATATTGTTGTGTGACTGGATATTGGAGCAGAGAAGATCCTGATTAGACAGTTACTGCATTAGTGCATTCTGATCTGAATATTCACAAGTTGCAAAGGCAGTGTTTCATTTTGCTGTTTATGATCCAGAGTCCTAGAGTTATTAAATATTGCCAGGACCTGTCAAAAAACGTGTTTCTTTCATCATTGTAGCTAGGACTCATTGTTTTGTGAGAAACACAATTAATGTAAGGAGTCATTGATAGAAATTTCAAAATGAAACACTATCTAAATTCTCTGATAGGGTCTGAAGAATCATTCCTGAAAAAAATTAATCTTTATATTGATATCTCATTTAATTAAATATTAAAGACTTCTTATAATGTTTTGGGGATCTTAATTTTATATTATGAAAACAGTGGCCGACAGTTATCTTATTGTTGGTTTGATACTTTGCTTTAATAGCAGACACCATTGTTATTTTAGGAATACACAAGATCCAGCATGACGTTTTTCGATAGATTGTACCAAATAAATGATGATAAAATACCATTTGCGTGTGTAAGAGAAGAACAGATTCGAGTGTTCATAGAGCTGGTGAAGAGAAATGACATACTTCGACAAGAAGTTAACTCTATTGTACAGAGAAGTCTTTGGAATATGAGAGTGATGGGCCAAAGCATTCCTATGGCTAATAAACATATGGTAAGAAAATATGGATGTCGATATAAAATCATAATAACTAGCTCATGCTTCTTTGCAGCCCAAAGCTAATGATGATAACGTAGTCCCTTCCCACATGTATGCAAAAACATTGCAGCAGATAAATTTGAAAATATATCTATATAGGCAAATCTATGGATAATCTCTAAAAATGAATGAATATATACATATATATATAGTTATTAAATTGAGTTTAAAATACTTTGACAAATAACGATATTGCTCATGATGAGCAATTTCTTCTTTTGCCACAATGTTTTCAGAAGTCATCTGCTGAGATACCTCAAAATATGTCTACAAATTGAAAGGATTAATTATATACATGTGTAACAAATTTCTACATGTGACAGAAATTTTGGCAACACTCTGCTATAGTAGAAATTCTGTCGCCATGATATAACTGAACTAGTGTTGAAAACGGTGGAAAGCCCCAATAAAACCAAACTATAATTGTTAGTTCATTTGCTTTTCCCAACAGAAAGTTACTGGCTGTGAAGGAAAATTGAAATACTGTTTCTGTTAGATATATAAAGTTTTGATATATCTGTTGTGCCATACTGGCCACTGTTGTCACCAAATATCATAGTTGAACTTGAGACTCAATTTCAATCTAGGTCACTCGATTAATCTTCTTGTCTTGCTCTGTGAAGTCATTGTTTGTTTCTCTCTTTTTTCCAATTGGTACCTCTGACCATTCTGATCTGTTCTCTGTGACTTTACCTTTTATCTCTATCTAACTCTCACTATATGTTCTGTCTTCTGTCTGTCCTATGTAGATTGAACAAGGCTTTCCTGAACTTTGTGTTAATACCAGATCTGACAAAGTACCTCTCACTGTACTTTGTGATCATGTTGTGCACAGGTACAACTTGCGTAACGGTGAGTCTAAATATTGGTTGTTTGTTTGGTCTGCTAAGACTGCTAAGACTGATATATATGTAGGTTGCTTACTCCACTTTACAGTTCTCAGCTCTCACAATATTACTTTCATTCATTGGCTGACAGCTCTTGGCAAAGTTAGTTTATTTCTTGATTTTCAAAAGGAGGAAGCCAAATAGAAAAACCCCATGTAATTTAAAGCATGTTGAATACATACTAAACTTACAAATACATCTAAATTAAATGATATAGGGAGGTGATAATTGGTCATTGCTGGATATGTTTTCTCTCTTAGCTAAACTTAAAAAACATGGTAAAGGTAGATTAAGCTGATTGTATGTATCATTAAATTATTCTGCATCTGTGTACAATTTTTAAAGAGATAATCACAAACTTTGGTTTTAAGTGTTTCATTTTGAAAAAAGTATATTCTACTACTTATAATCTCTGTACCTTAATCTCACCTATTTAGCATCCAATTGAATTATTTAAAGGAAAATGAACACATGTGTACATGTGAATTGGAAAAGTGTCTCAATATTGATACCAGCATATTTCATTCACATATCATAATCAAATTTATTTTTACATTATCTAGAGAGACACATTGTAGCACTGCTTAATTTGGCTGAGGAGGAGATCAGTTCAAGGACGGCAACACATCCTGTACCAATACGTGTTCAACAGAGAAATAAAATCCTCCCATTCTGTGAGCCTACAATGAACAGACAACAGCCTGTAGAACAAGATATAGAAATGCATGGCATGACACCAGTCAATTCAAATGAAGATATAAGAAGACAACCTGTTACATGTTTTGCATTAACAGCAAATAATATCAAAGAGTTAGATACCCAGTTCCATACATTGACAGAAACAGCTACCACTTGCACCAACCAAAATCCTGTAAAACAGCTACCTGCTCTAACACAATACATGTCTTTGGCAGATGAAAGTCAACAGCATATTGATGAGTTCACAATGTCATTTAATGATAGTATTGACCTGGAATCACAGCATATAAACACAGCAGGGAGTTGCATCAACCAAGTGATAATCAAAGAAATTGAGTCTGTTCTTGAGACAAAACCAACATCTACAAAGGCGTCTAAATCAGAAGCTGAAATGTTTGATGATGTAATGTCAGTACTACTGGACATTCCAGAACTTGACTCTGATTATGTGCCAAAAGAAGCTGCCAACATTTCAAGTCTGAGTTTGGCTCAAACAACTATATCTAAACCTATGAAAGATCTAGAGACTGTTCACAAACTTGCAGTCCCAACCAATTTTGACACACCAACCCTTGCTATGACCAACACCATAAAGATTGATGTGGATGATTGCCTGCCACTTAAGAAACAAGATAATGTAAACGAGTATATAGAACATCATCACACTAAATATGATCCAAGAAACAGACAGGTACCACTCGTTTCTTGGGAGGAACTGATGAAAAGGTTTACAAAGCCTTCTGAATTACCAAAACCTGATTCCAAATATGTTGCACCAAAGCAACACATAGCAGCACCTTCAAATAAAGCAGGTGATAGTGTAGCAAAGTGTATAAGAATTCCAAATTCCAATGGTATAAGCAACATCCCAGAAGCTTCTCCAATATCTGGTCTAAACCATGTTCAGAACAAACAGAAGGATGTTGTTGCAGAATGCGAGGGAATCCACAACTTGCCAACTACAACCGTTCTGACACCTCCAGTTCAATTTAATAAGAATGGTAAGTGGATACAAGTCCTAATTTTAATAAATTTGTTTTAACATAACTTTTTTTTTATTATAAAGAATAAATATGAAAACACAGAAACCTCTAATTATATGAATAGAACATTATATCAAAAGTGATTTCAATATTAAGAATATCATTTTTACCCCAACTCTTGAAGTTTTCAATGTGGAAATGTAAATGTAGCTTTTACAGTGCAGAGCTGGATGATACTACGCAAATGAGCAGACTGATCTGGATAAGCACTGGATGCAAATGTCTTTCAGTTGGTTTTCGCAGAATGCCACTCAAAAGTAATTTTTGAAAATATCTGAGGATATGAAAGGAGAATTTTCATATAAGTTTATTGGGGGAAAAGGAGAAATAAAATGAAAGTTTTCTGTATCAGAGAAAAGGTCTATAATATGGTATTATTTTTTTCTGTAGTAACATCACAGGTCCAGAAACCACCGACAAAAATCAACCAGCTTCGGTCAGTCATAGGGAGTGAATGTCCTCATGTTTATGAGAATAAGATCAAAAGACAGCAACACAGACTGATAAAGAATGACACAGAAAACAAAACCTCAGCAGAAACTGTTGAATTTAAAAAGAGAAGGGAAGAACAGATTAGAGCATTGGAATTAACCAAAGAAAAGACAAAGAATATTCTCAATCAGCAGGTATAGTATTGAATTAAAATGTTTATATGTATGTGTAATCGTAAGTTATATAAAGAGCTGTGATGCAGGAAAGCATATATTTGCATTTAGTGAAGACTCAGACTAATCTTCACAATTTCTTACAATCTTACTCCTTGGTTTTGAGGGCTTTACGGTTTCTAAACAAAGTAATGCTTAGTAGTGAAGATTTCAATGAGATTGCATGTAAGTACATGCTAATCTAAATCTTTGTTTATTTGAAAATAAGGTTTGGTTCCTTAAGTTTGACTTGTGTACACATTGTAGTGACTGGAATCAGTTTTAAGAACAGACGGGCCAACATAAAACTGATAGACACTATAAATTCAGAAGTGTTAAAAAAACCTTTTAACACCCAGCACATGCACTTGATTTGGGGGCTACTCCTTGATATCAGGGTCACAGAGTTTTATGCCACTTTCAATAGTTTTTCAATCATATCTAAGTAGGAAGTTTATACCATATTCCCATGCTTTCTCACACCAGTATTTCACAAACATTCTTCAAAAAAGATCTAGAATATAACATTATACTTTATAGTTATAAAGATGTTTAAATTAGGAAGATACTTAAAACTATTTTATCAGTTCATAGGATATATGTTTTATCCCATGATATTTGTAGGGATTTTGTTATTCATTTAATTATAGAGATTTTCAAATTTTTGACAAAATATGTACAAAGTCGTCTGCTGCAGAATTGTCGTATGAGGGAAAGGGTTAAATGTTTTCCATGTCACAGATATCTCTGATAAATCTAGAATATTCATTCTGAATTTTAAGAAGCCATGTATTTCATCAGAAAAGCAAATGTTATCAAGAAATAAAGCCAGTGAACTAGCTGTCGTATAAGTCATAGTGTACGGGGACCACATAATGTGACATGAACTAAATTGTATTAGTGAAAACAACAATTATTAACCTGGAGTTTCATTTGTGCAACAAAGCTATAAGATACCAAATGGATCTGATGGTCAAATTTACTTGCACTTCAATAAAAGTCTTGTAACACTTTAAGTCTTACTAACAATTACTTTTTTCTTCTTAAAGAGGAAAAAGTAATTGTTAGTAAGTGTTATAAATGATAAAAATATGATTATATTAAAAATTGATATATTATTTGTTTCAACAGATTGGGAGATCTGGTAGAGAAAAATCTACCATTCATTATCACAAAGAAGTGAAAGTGCAGGACACTGTACCAAAGGTTGGAAAGGTCTTCAAGACACCTACTTCTTCAGGTCCATCTCCACAAACAACACCAGCCAGAATAAATGTACAGCAAGCTAAACAAGACAAATATGTTCCATCATTCATCAGTAGAAAACGACCAGCAGCCCCATCAAAACCTCTTTCTCCATCAAAAAGGGCTCGTCGAAGACTAGAGCCTCGTATAATTCTGAGAATATTCAAGGATAATAATGAGTGGAATGTTGAACAAGGTACCTACAAGTGTAATATAAATGTGGTGTTCATCAATTTTATGCTTTGTATTTCTAATGTAAACAAGGTTCCCGCTTTTTCCTTGAATACTTGAATAATTCATTTAAAGGTCTTGAATTTTAACGAGCAGGCAGATAACCTAGGAAATATGATATTATTTTAATGTCATTTTAATGAATGTCTTTTGAACCCTTTCCCACATATAGAAGCTCTCTGATGCCTCTGCAGCAGACGACTTTTGAAAACATTGTTACAAAAGAAGAATTGCTTAAAACAACCAATTTCTTCTTTTTCACAATGTTTTCAAATTATTTCAGCTTAAATACCCTCATTTATAGGGATTTTCCACATTTTTTATGATTTCAAAGTCGTTTGCTGCAGATTTGTTGTATGTGGGAAAGGTTAAGAGAAGCCAACAATGTAGACCAAGATTATTCTGCACATTAGTGCAGACTGCTCTTGGACTCAATATTGTTTCCAAATTAAGTTATAAATCACAAAAAGATGACCAAGGCTAAATTGTAGATTTCATTTTGATAAATTGATTATTTTTAATTAATATGTCCATGAATCAATTAACTTTACAAAAATATTTTACTTGAAAATCTCAAAAATACCCATGAAAATTAAGTGGGAGCCTTGTAAGACTTAAACATGTACATACACTTTTGTTACACCCTCTGCTCTACACCATTAATTGAAAACATCTTGGCAAAATTATGGAAAACCTCCATAACGGAAAGGTTAATTATTGAAAGCAGGTGAAAGAAGAAATTGCTCATGATGAGCAATTTCACCTGTTGCCACAATGTTTTCACAAGTCATTTGCTTCTTTGTCGTCAAAATGCGTCTATATGAGGGAAAGTGTAAATAGATAAAAGAAAGCCATCTTTATGGTGTATTGACAGTATTTGTATGGTATTAGTTCATTTTGTATACATTTTACTCAATGATATATGCTACTGCTGAAGCTGGCCAAAATGTATGTTTTGGCTGGGACATTTAGTAGTCCCAGGTTTTGGTAACAGAATGTAAATTTGACAGTCAATAGATTAAGTCAATAGAATATGTAACATCTAGTACTTGATTTTTTGGTAATCATTCTTGATTGTATTATTTACTCACATTGTTTAAGCCCATTTTTTTAACTGGATATATTTTGCACTCATCTGCTTTGAAAATATTATTCACAATGTTTTCAGAAGTCATGTTTTGAAGAGTATAAGTGTTGTCAATAGTCGGGAAAGGGTTAAACATTTTTATCTTGTATATTTGCATATTAATTTCTTTTAAATACAGTAATGCAATAAGCTTGTTCAATGAAAGTTGGCATTTCTGAATAGTGTAGGTCTAGATAAACCTGTATGTTTGACACATTTTAACACGGCTTTTTGAAAACATAGTGACAAAAGAAGAAATGTACTAAATGTTCAATTTCTCCTTTTGCCACAATGTTTTCCACTTTAAGTCATAGGTTATCCATTCAATTATAGATATTTTCCATTTTTTGATAAAATATTTTGCTGCAGAATTGTCATAGGAGGGAAAGGCTTAAGTCCCGCAAGCATTGATATATATACACTGTATGTTTGGGTCAAATATGGTTGATGTACTGTATGTTTGGGTCAAATATGGTTGATGTACACATTGATATTTATCTATAATTGTCAAAACTATCCACATTTGTTTTACTTGACAGAATAATTTTGTAAAATAGATTTAATGTGTTCTGTTTGAACTTGAGATTGTTTCCTATATTGATAGCCTCTGCAACTATTCAACAGCTGACTTTTAATAACCATTTCACATAACATAGACCAAATTGCTTGCTATGAGATATGTGTCCTTTTGTTACAATGTTTTCTGAGCTGTTGCTTTATTATTTTATTTTTCTAGATTTTCTTTCAATTTCTTTTGAGTTTAGAAGAGTATGAATATTGTATATTCAGATTCCATATGTTTGTTACAATTTTAACTTAAATATCTTTTTCATTTATTTTATTTCAGTGCTTGACTGATAGATCCAGAACACAAAATATAATTTTCATTGTCATTTGCAATTTCTTTTTTATTTGACAATCAGACCATTTTATTATTTTGCTAATTATTTATATATTTAAAAAAGCTTCAATTTAATACCTTTCAAAATGTTGCCCCACTTTGGTTTGCATTTTATTCTCCCTTCATTTTTTCAATTCTAAAAGGTGTTTTAGATACTTTTTTCTAAATTGAATCTTTTCAGTGCACCATCAAAATATATTTTGTTGGCTTTTATGGTGACAATGATTTAAACATGTTTAAGACAATTCTAATTAAGTTGACAGTATACATAGTTGGTCTTTCTTCATTTAATAAGACATAAGAAGTATGTATATACTATTGAAGCTCTATTTTTGTGTACAATGGATATGCTATATCTGTTTAAAACCCATTTAAGGTGTGTGATACAGTAAGTCTTTAGTAACATTATGTGGTCAAGATATTGATGCTCTATCTGTATGAGGTTAAGATATTGATGCTCTATATGTATGTGGTTATGATATGTACGCTCTATCTTTATGTGGTTATGATATTGATGCTCTATCTAAATGTGGTTATCATATTGATGCTCTAACTAAATGTGGTTATGATATGGACGCTCTATCTTTATGTGGTTATGATATGGATGCTCTATCTAAATGTAGTTATGATATGGATGCTATATCTAAATATGGTTATGATATTGATGCTCTATCTAAATATGGTTATGATATTGATGCTCTATCTAAATGTGGTTATGATATTGATGCTCTATCTAAATGTGGTTATGATATGGATGCTCTATCTAAACGTGGTTATGATATGGATGCTCTATCTAAATTGGTTATGATATTGATGCTCTAGTATATTGATGATAAGTTTTTGAAGATCTACTGGTACAAATGGTATTTAAGTTAAGTCCTCTTGGTTGTTATGGTGGTATCATGTCATATATTTGTCAGCATAGTTTTGCTACTATATTTTTGCTAAAATGATTACATAAAACATATCTCAACTTTCACTTGTTTTCTTTAATTATTTCCTGTGTACCCAATCGATCCCAAATGTACCAAGAGCTTAGCTCATTTAGCTTAGTCAGTGAATATGCAAACTTTCATTAATTGAATTTGAATAGCGTGTTATCACACATTCTTTCTTTCAGTGCTTTTAAACTGTCATTACCGGACTTCGCTATCTGAAAGTCAATCCAAAGAGTGAGTTATGTTCAAGCAAAGCTTATTTGATTTACTTCACATAACAACTGACCTTCAAACGTTTGCAAGGAGTGAACGTCAAGATGAGAGTGTGCCTCTTGGCAGTCTGATCGGAATCTTTTCTGTTTACCATCTAGTCGCACAATCATCCTAGAGATCCGTTATGCTCAACGGACACGAAATATGATGTGCGTGAAGTAAGCCGGAACTCCGGCTACTCCGACTGTATTAACCAGCCGGAGTTCCTGCTACTCCGGCTGCATCAACCAGTCTGTGTTATCAGGGTCTCTCTACCTCGAGCAGGTGCAAAGTCGGGACGTTTTGGAAAATCTCAACTCCGTCCGGCGCTAAACTTTTAACTCAAACATGTCGGGTGCAAATCCTGGAACTCATACAGAGTATCAATCCGCCGGAAGAGCCGGAGTTTCGACAACTCGGGCTCTATTACTTCTGACGAGCCTGAACTGTCTATAAAGACAAGCTTAAACAATCTGAAGTATCTGAAAATGTTCTGAATATCTGAACCCTGTCTTGATTTTGGACTTAGTGCTACTCGGAGCCAAAGTCGGCGAACTCCGGCTTGTTTTTGCAGTTACGATCTCTCGAATAGGACGGGTGCAAAGTCGTGTCTTAGTCAGTCGCTATCACCTGGCATGCATCAATGGGCCGCTCAATATATCTATCTCGAAAAAGATGCAATCGATATCGGGAGCCACTCTGTCATAAATCCGGCTTGACGTATGCCACTTAAACTCTCGAACAATAGGCACGCTAGGCACCACGCCAAAACGTCGGTGGAAGCCACTCTGTCGGCCCAACTCCGGCTGGGTTTTACAGCCGGTTGCCATAAATCCGGGTGGAATCCGACTAGCGTCATTTGCAGCCAGAGTGTGTCGCTTCCACCTGACATATGTCAGGATGCCAGGTAAACTCTCTAACTCGAGCAATATACAGCCGGAGTTGGGCTTTCACTTTTCCAAAATGCCAACTTCATCGGAACATGGCAGCCGGCTGCCATACTTCAGGGTAGAATCTGGCTATCGCGACTCGTAGCCAGAGTAGGACACTTTCACCTGACAAATGTCAGGATGCCAGGTACATCGGAACATGGCAGCCGGCTGCCATACTTCAGGGTAGAATCTGGCTATCGCGACCCGTAGCCAGAGTGGGACACTTTCACCTGACACATGTCAGGATGCCAGGTAAACTCTCTAACTGGAACAGGACGGGTGCAAAGTCGGGACTTTGTCTGGAAATCCCAACTCCGGCTAGACATGGCAGCCGGCTGCCGCAACTTGGCGAAAGAAG
>JAUELF010186362.1:0-14447 GCA_031471495.1 Clinocardium nuttallii | reverse complement strand
CCACTATCCCCCCCCCCCCCCCCCCTCCCCCGTGAGACGGAATGTGTCGGCCTGGATTAGTCTGCGTGGACTGCACAGGCTGATCCGGGTCGATACATTATTCAGTCCATAACGTTGGTTTTCTCGTGGAACTGCTCATATCTATTATACGGTAGGAATGTTCATATAATCCGGTCTTTCTACGTTCACGATCATAAGAACATTCTCAAAGCTTACCGCATTTTACCTCTTTACGAGTTCAGGGGTTAATGTGAGCACTGTCTCCATTTGCCACAATGTTTTCAGCTCTTTTCAATTATTTACTTTCATTTATAAAGATTTTCCAAAATGATTTCAAAGTCGTCTCCTGCAAATTTGTTGTATGTGGGAAAGGGTTTAAATTGAGTTGACAAACATTGTAAGATTTTTTTTAAGTAATTATCTATGGAGATTTACCATTGTTTGCAAACATACTTTTAAAGTCGTCTGCTGCAGATTTGTTGCATTTAGGAAAGGGTTTAAGTGAAAGACGGGGAGAGGGGGGCATGAAAATCGACCTGAGGGATTTTTGGCGAGCAGGGGAGCAGTATCGTATGCTAATGTTTTTTATGTACAAATGTATATATAAATGATAAATAATAATAAATTATACATGTGATGATCTTTTTTAGTCATGTGTTTGTTTGTTCAATAATGTTGTATGTGTTTTGTATGGTCACATCAAGTGGCAAACTTGTCTACGAAACGTTTTGAATTGATTCGAGCGTCCGCCTCGGTGCGGGAAACCATATGAAAAATACTTCACATAATTTAATGTATTGATTCGAGCGTCCGCCTCGGGTGCGTGAAACCATATGGAAAATACTTCACAGAAATTAATGTATTGATTCGAGCGTCCGCCTTGGTGCGGGAAACCATATGGAAAACACTTCACAGAAGGTAATGTATTGATTCGAGCGTCCGCCTTGATGCGGGAAACCATATGGAACATACTTCACAGAAGTTAATGTATTGATTCGAGCGTCCGCCTTGGTGCGGGAAACCATATGGAAAATACTTCACAGAAGTTAATGTATAGATTCGAGCGTCCGCCTCGGTGCAGGAAACCATATGAAAAATATTTCACATAATGTATAGATTCGAGCGTCCGCCTTGGTGCAGGAAACCATATGAAAAATACTATCTGAATGATTGATTGATTTGGGTTTAATGAATGAATGTATATTGTTTTATCGCGCATCGACAGCTAAGGTCATTTAGCACGCATTTAAATTTAATGATTCATGATCCCTGGGTAAACAAACCAGTACTATGCTAGAAAATGTTCATTGCCCAAGGACACTCCACCATAACCGTAGTGCCGCGACTGGGGATCGAACCCGGGACACTGATTTGGATTTAACGCCGTTTTTAACAATTTCTCAGCCATATAACGGCGACCAGTATTTCCTGGGTTTATCACACCAGTACTCTACACAACAGTTTTCCCAAGCAACTAGCTGCTTTTCCTCATAGACTTAGCCAATTGGTGAAAAACGCATTGACTTTTGTCAAACGTCGGATAGAATGTCGGCCGTGCCAGTCTACGCACGCAGTCACAGAGTTCTGCTGTGTTCAGTGTCTATTTATCGTATACTCGTTCCAGTTTACGCACGCACAGTCACACTACGCCCAATTGACGTTAAGGTTACTGCATGTATCAATTCAACTTGAACTTTCGAATGACGAAGATCGTGAGAAACGTAGGTTTTAATCGCATACCAATCTCATATTCTGGATCGACGATCATTTTAGACAGACTGTTGTTTTGTTAATTGGAGTTTGCAATGGTATTTTAATTATATCACGGTGGCCAGTCTATAAAACGCATGTTTTTCGGCTTTCTTGCAATAGTACTTCACACAAGATTCTTACCAGTCAACTGGCTACCTCTCAACGTAAACTATTCGGCCCATTGGTGCAAGATAAATGACGAATGACAATGGCTCTTTGGCGGTTTGTCAATCAGACGACAAGATAGGGAGGAGAGTAAACTGGTATTTTCCTAACATTATCTCTCGTATTACTACATTAAACCATATGCTGTGGGTACTCAAAAGATTCCTCTCAGTGAGACGATTCCTTTGAGTACCCACAGCATAGGATGTGAGGGTCAAATAAGAATTTGGGCCGGATGTGTAATACTATTCTTATTTAAGGCTCATCGAATAGAAATGGCCGACCCGGATTTTCGCTTGGTTGGATACTAGATATCTTAGGTCTTCTACCTTTTGTCAAGGACTCTGACATGGGTTTTTTTCTCTCTTTTTTTTATAGCGAAAGCCCATGCTGTCGATCCTAAAAGAGCCCGTTTACTTACCCTCCGACCCAGACCAGACCGATCAGGGCCCAACAAAGGTGGTATTGGAAACCGAAAGAACAAAACTGGACCAGCGCAATCTAAACCACAAAAGAAGACTACATAACACGCGAAAACGAACCCTTTCATCATTATTCTGTAAACGATGTGACTTCGGAAACGTTGTTAAATCACTCAGACCTTCGTACTCGTTAATTAACCCTTTCCCTCATATAGACGCTTTCTGACGCCTCTGCAGCAGGCGGCTTTTTGAAAACATTGTGACAAAAGAAGAAACATGCAATTTCTCCTTTTGCCACAATCTTTTCAACTTTTAGTCATGGGTTATCCATTAAATTATAGAATTTTTCTATTGTTTGACAGAAACAGTTCAAAGTCATCTGCTGCAGAATTGTTGTATGAGGGAAAGGGTTAAGTCTTTATAAGATATAGGTGGACTGTGAAGATTCTTGAGGGAATTAGCATATTGCACAAGCTTACCCGTATTTTCACTGTAGGCAAATGCAATAAGACCCTGCATCACCAGGCATATGTTAATGTATTAAACCTTTTCAACATAGAGCAAATCTACAGCAGACAACATCAAGGCAAAACTCTGGAAAATCTCTTAAATCTCTTTAAATGAAAGTATGGTTCCTGAAAAGAGTTAAAATATTGTGGCTAAAGGTGAAATAAAAACATTGTGGCTAAAGGAGAAATTGCTCGCTTTGAGCAATTTCTCTTTTTGTCACAATGTTTTCAAAAGTAAAAGTCTTCTGCTGCAGAGGCGTCAGAAAGAGTCTATATGTGGGACAGGGTTAACAAAGTTCTATTGTCTTGTGTTACAGAGAGATATGGAAGAGTTGGACGAGTTTGAGATATTTGAAGAGTTTGCTGACAACATGTCCTTCTGTAGTAACTCTTCTATTGTAACCAAGGGTCTGAAAGGTCTGCAGAGTGACAGAATTCTGACAGGCAGATTACCTACGGTAGGTGGTTTTCATTCTTATACACACCCACAAACAAGTTTGTCTTTTGGTCTGATGGTTTCTGCCAATATGACATGAACTTTTTGGAGTGCAATTCGTTCTCTCTTATTTTCAATATATTTTAATGATACTTTGTACACATGATAATTATTAATTTTGGATATTTATGACTTTCGGATCATATTCATTCAGGTGTTTTAGAGTTATCTTCACTTTAACTGTGACAACTTATTATACTTTCAACGCAGTGATTAACCTTTTCTCAAATACAACAAAAATTCGCAGCAGACGACTTAAAAAATATCTAGGCAAAAATGTGAAAATCTCCATGAATCAAAATTTATTTATTGAATAAAATTGAAAACATTGTCGCAAAAGCAGACATTGTCGTCTGATGCAGTTGCCTCCAATTGTGAATGCATGCAAAGCTCTAGATAAGAAGAGTATTTTACTTTCCCGAATCCTTATTTGACCCTCAAACCCTATGTTGTGGTTATTCAGTGAGACGATTCTTTTGAGTACCAACAACATAGGTTTTAGTGGAGTCATTTATATAAGAGATGTGGATGGGAAAAGACCAGTTCACTCCTTCTTATCTAGTCCTCTGGCATGTAAGAAAAGGATAAAGTTGTAGCTGTAGCAGCAGTTGTGGTTTCCATTTGAGCAGTTTTCCAGGAGAACCAGCCTCACAGCATTTACAATTACAGTCAGTCAAACCTGTGCTAAAGACCACCTTTGTTTAGCAATACCCTGTCTATAGCAACCTCACTTTTAATTTCAAAAATAATCATTTTCTGCATACATGACCCTGTGATTAAAGACCACCTGTGAACGAAGACGAGATTGTTCTCTTCCCATGGGTGGGCTTTAAACACAGGTTGGACTGTATATAGAATCTATACAAATGAGAATATGATTATTAAATAAAAAGGAATTCTTTTGTAATATTTGGTCTATTACAGATGCCTTAAATTAATCTGCATGTGGTAAAGAATTTTTTCACCACATAGAAATGCCTTAAACTATAATTGAACCATATTATTTTACAGCAATCAGTAAAAGTGGGTTCAGTAAGCCCTCGGAGTGCCTTGATTAAAAAACTGGAGGCAGAAAAACAAGACAGATTGAAGAAAGTGAGAGTGTTAAAACCAGATGTTAGTGTTCAAAGACATAAATCAGCAGCATTAAAACCTGTTAAGGAAACTAGTGACATAGTAAATAGTAATAGAAATAACCACAAAAATAATGATGATGATGAATATGAGTCTGTGAGTGATTCTAGTGAAGATTCAAGTGATGATGATTCAGATGATGAAAGTGTTGTTGACGAGACAGATAAAGTCACAAAGTCAGCTCGAGGGAATCTAGAAGATCCTGGAAATAGTCGAGACCTTCATAAACTTAGTGTTCTGTCTAACTTTCATGAATCCTTGAAAGATGCATCAGTGTTATCGACTGAAAAGAAATTGGAAAGGGCTCTTAGTTATACAGGAATGACTGAGACTAGTGAGTCTAAAGATTCGGATTCGGATCGCGGAATTGACTCATCTCAGGAGACAGACAGTGATGAGAGTGAGGGAGAGATTCAAAATTGGATTGATGCTTTAGAGAAAAAATCTCCGTCAAAAATACTGACAAGAAAATTTGCAGGAAAAATAACGGGAAATGCTCTCTCTGTTCCAACCGTAGCTGATAGTGCAGACTTCAGTTTGAATTCAAGTTCTTTTGCACCCAATACAAAGTCGCCTATAGTGATATCAAAGGAGAAACTTTCAGGCAAAGAATTGGACTTCAAGCCACCCCAAAGAGTAGAGGAAACTAAATTTTCGTATCATTCCGATACCGATTCCGTGGGAAACTCTAAAAAGGATTTAAGTGACGTAGAAGATGAATATGATAAAAGAACTAAGACAAAAGGTTTAAGTGAGAAGAAGGCATTACAATTTGACGATGATGATGAGTGGGATGATTACAGTCCGCATGCTTATAAACAAAGATTGGATAGTGAAGGGGATGGGGATCATGATAAAACACTAAGTGAAGAGGTGGAAACCCAAATGGCAAAACTTGGTAATTAACCTTTCCCTCATATAGACAATTTCTGACGCCTCTGCAGCAGACGGCTTTTTGAAAACATTGTGACAAAATAAGAAATTGCTCAATATGAGCAATTTCTCCTTTTACCATAATGTTTTTCTACTTTTAGTCATAGGTTATCCATTCAATTATAGAGATTTTCTATATTTTGTCTAAATATGTTTAATCAACTGGGATCTGTTTACCCTTTCCCACATGCATGACACTTTGGACCTATCTGTAGCAGATAACTTCTGAAAAATGTGTTGCTACTTTGAAATTTGCTACAATTGTTTAACTTATGCTTTCTTTTATTGTGATTTATCATATTTTTGTCTTGATTGTTTTCAAAGTATTCTGTTGCAGAATTGTTATTATGTGGGAAAGATTAAAGAGTTGGCTGCTTTGAAAACATTTCAGGAATACGGTACCTGTAATTGGAAATGTAATTTTTAATTAAGAGTTGAAAAATACCCTCGCTGCATCTATCTACATCAACAGTTGTTTCCAGAACTACAACTTTAAACAATGTTTACTAATCCATGGGCTTTTTACAACACCTGCAAATAATTAAGACCAAAAGCAGGATGCACATATGTGCAGTCTAATCTTGATCTACATTGTGAACCCTGAACTATCCATTCACTTTATCTGATGATTGATGTCAGATGAAAGTAATTGTCACTAGTCTTCATTCCTTTCCGCCAAATGGATACATGTAATTGTCACTAGTAGTATTCATTCCCTTTCCCCCAATGTTTTTATCCCTTTCCTATATACATAAAATTTCAGACACCTGCAGCAGATGACTTTTGAAAACATTGAGACAAAAGAAGAAATTGCTCAAAACAAGCAATTTCTCCTTTTGCCACTATGTTTCAAACACCTTTTAATTGATTAAACTTTCCCTTATAAAGATATAACTTAATCTTGCCCAGATGTTTTTCAAAGCGTCTGCTAAATTTGTTGTATGTCGGAAAGGGTTGGAAAGTCAGTAAGGAAGATAGCAAGTTAGTTACCTGAAAAGAATGTGATATAACTGAAATGCTGTTGAAAACAAATTAAAACTCCAAACAGTTCACTATTTGATGCTTTTAACAAATTCTCCATGAACTTGCCAAAATCAGTTGCAGAGATTCAGCGGGATACGAGTACTAGGCTTTGATTGCAAGCAGTGCAAACATTTATTATTTTACAGATTTTAACAAAGTACAGTCGTCTGAAAAAACAGAAGATGATACCATACCAACGTCAAAACTCGTAGCTAAGCTGTTTCCAAAACTTAAACCTCAGCAGAAGAAACAAGAAGAACAAGTATGTATTTTTTCGCAAGGATAAGAATTAGGGGATTGATATGTCTCACACATTGTGTGGTAAATAGTATGAAGGTTTTCCTTAACCTTTCCCCTCACAATGACGTATTTTGACGCATCTGCAGCAGACGACTTTTGAAAACATCGTGACAGAAGGAGTAATTGCTCTAAACGAGTAATTTCTCCTTTGGCAACAATTTTTTCAACTGTTTGTAGGATTTGTACCTATAATTATAGAGATTTTCCGTATTTTTTAGTAAGCATTTTCAAAATTGTCTGCTGTAGACTCGCTGTATGAGTGAAAGGGTTAATTGTTGAAACAAGTTTTTATAATAATAATAATAATAATAATAATAATGATAATGAAGACTTGTTTGTAAACATGCACATAAATATGATTTTGAATAGAATTCCAGTGTATATATAGATTCAATGGTAAATAAATACCCCTCTTTGAGATCCTGGAGATACAAAATGATCTAAATAACCTGACATTGCTCACATGTTATTTCGTTTAGGATTTACAGAAAGTTCAGAGCATGGCACAAACAGAGATGGGAGATGGGGTTCAGTCTAAAGTTCTTCGTGACAAATTGATAGAATTGGAGAGGGAGATAGAAAAGTTTAGGAATGAAAACAGCCATCTTGCCAAGCTACGAACTGACAGAGAAGAGGTACATTATCCCTTTCCCACCTGCAGATGCACCTGACACAATAGCAGCAGACGACTTTTGATAACCTTCTGGTCATAGGTGAAATAGCTCATGATGAGCAATTTCTCCTTTGACAACAATGTTTCAACGTTATTTAATAATTATATGAGAATTTGGCTGAAGTGAGCCAAAGGAGACATGCTTCTAAGTTTATTTAATAATTAATCTATCTTTTATAGTGATTTTTCAGGTTTTTGCCACTATATTTTTAAAGTCTTCTGCTGCCGATTTGTTGTATGTGGGAAATGATTAAACCCCACATATAGATGCTATCTGATGCATTCGTAGCAGACACAATTTGAAAACTGTGTGTCTAAGAAAAAAATGTTCATAATGATAAACTCTCCTTTGCCACACTATTTTCAACTGTTCAACCGTTCAATAACCAAACTTTTATTTTTAAAATAGAGATTTTCTATATTTTAACCTTAATGTTTTCAAAGTTGTTAGCTGCAATTTTGTTGTATGTTGGAAAGGGTTAATAGTTGTTACTTGGTGAAGTTTTGTAATGTTTCCACATACAACCAAACTGTAGCAGATGACTTGGAAAACATCCAGGCAAAAACACAGAAAGGTTCTATAAATGTAGATATAATTACAAAAAAGAGTTTTATGTTTATACTGCTACACTTGCATCATCATCACAAGAAATATAACTTTGTTTTTTATGTAATAGGGTCTAGCTACACTTAAGAAAGAGATCATTGCATTTGAGAAAGAGAAGAATGAAGAGCTGAAGAGATTGGACGATTTTAAACATGAAGAGATGAAAAAGTTGAAGTAAGTGGTAATATAACATGTATGCCAAGGATTTATACCTTTCCCACATGCAAACTCATTTTGGTGCATCTGCAGCAGAAATTTTTTATTAACATTAAAAGTTACATAATGGCTAAAGGAGAAATTGAAATTACATGCAATTTTTCTTTTTGCCACTATGGTTTCAACTGTGATCAATACTTATACTAATACCTTCATTTATAAAGATTTTCCATATTTTTGCTTTCCAAAATGTTTTCAGATTTGTCATATGTATAAAGTGGGTACAGAATTATCAGATTATGAGAACAATTATATTTCAATATATGAAAATATCTTCTATTAGAAGATATGGCATGACATCACTGCTGATTACGGGATATATAAATGTAATGCAAAAACAACCATGATAAAATATTATGGCAATTATGAAAAATGAGATAAATTTATATCATTGGTGGTATATAGAGGATATTTGTTTGTTTTGTGTGGATATGGAATATATCTCAATTTTAATATTTCATGAGTGCGGAGTCTTTTTAGAAAGGATGGAGCTATTTAGTGTCCTCGTACCTGTTCACACGCGGACGAATCTGTGTGAATGTATTGTTTACTTCACAATGTCAGACAATGACAATAAGACCGATTTGTTAAATTTACGGAAAACCGAATTATACATTTGTCAAGATAGGTTTTTATCACATGGCAATGCTTGTATCTGATCTAATATACCTATTACATATGTCTTTATCCCTTTCCCTCATATAGACGCTTTCTGATGCCTCTGCAGCAGACGGCTTTTTGAAAAGATAGTGACAAAAAAGAAATTTGCACAAAACGTGCAATTTCTCTTTTTGTCACAATGTTTTCCACTTTTTGTCATAGGTAATCCATTGATTTATGGTGATTTTCTATGTTTTGACAAAATACGTTCAAAGCCGTCTGCTGCAGAATTGTTGTTTGAGGGAAAGGGTTAAATAAGTAAAAAAGAAGTTCTTACATACCTATATCACTAACAGTGTTGGTTATATGGATTTTATTTCACTGAAAGAACACAGTATCTCATCATTCAGCATAAACTACATAAATCTACATCTATACCTGAAAACTATAAACACCACTTTATTTTATGTTCATGCACCCTTGTTCTGATTGGTCTTCAGAAAAGGAAAGTCACAAACTACAACAAAATCAACCTGTCCTTCAAATATTTTTCTGTTCTGCATAGGAACTGGATATTTGTAATTAGTGTAGTTCAAGATCAACCTGAGCACAAACATTATCTGAGCTATCGCTGTACTTTTGCCAGAAAGACTCAAACACTTTTAAGTATTGTAATAATACATGTACTTGTTTAAATTCTATTTTTTTGGTCAGAAGTTCTATCTAGGTCTAGACTACATGCAAGCTGACCAATACACTCTTTTTAACCCTTTCCCTCATACGACAATGCTGCAACAGACAATTTTGAACATGTTTTGGAAAAAAAAAGAAAATCTCTATAATTGAATGGATAGCCTATGACTAAAAGTGGAAAATATTTAAGCAAAAGGAGATATTGCTCGTTTTGAGCAATTTCTTCTTTTGTCACTATGTTTTCAAAAAACTGTCTGCTGCAGAGACGTTAGAAAGCATCTATATGAGGAAAAGGGTTAAAGAGTGCATATATACAAGCTTACCTGAATCTCCATTGTACACAGATGCAATAAGATCTCAAATGGCCAAACTTGGTTTTGTTCGTGGTTGCTTTTCTAGCTTATGATGTGTATGTGATTTCAGGCATGAGAGGAAAGTGTTTGAAAAATATCAAAAGGCTGCAAGGGCAGGTCCAGACAAAAAGGAGAGAGAAGAAATTGAAAATCTTAAAACACAGGTAAATTATTAACATTGTTTAGTCAATCAGTTGTCTCACTCAGTCTGTCTGATACTGGTATTTTCAGGCTCATCTCAAATTGAAAATACAGTCAAACTTGTTTTATGCAGCAACCCAAGGGAGGATCAAATTGTGGCTGCTGTACACAGGTGGCTGTTAAATACAAGTCAAATAAAGAACAAAATTTGGTTCATCTTCAAGTGGCTGCATAACACCGGTTAATCTAACACAAGTTTGACTGTATTGTGATGAAAGCATGAAAAAGCATAAAAATGAAAGGTTTTACATTGGAGAAATCCTTGAAAATTTATTATGAAATTTCTCTGTTTGCCACACTCACAATCAATTCAATCACTGTACTTTAACTAAAAGAGATTTTGCATATTTTTAACAAATATTTTCTTTTTTGTCTCCTCTATTTTAATTGTCTAAGCTGTCCTGTTTCTTAACAAGATAGCTGCCAGAGCTTAAAACAGAACAATCCTTCACTAATGACCCCCAAAATACATCACCTCCTTAACTACATGCTCTATTTCAAAATAAATTCATGTAAATGTTCCCTTAGTGGCCCTCAACTAAAAGTGTTCAAACAATTGTGCTCCGCTGCACAATATGGCCACCATATTTAATACAGTGGTAGAAGGTCAGCCTCTCATACAAAATACCGGGCTTGAGTGCCGTGAGGAGCGTGTTTTGACAGCGCAAGTACTGGTTAAGTCTGGTTAAGTCTCCAGGAAGCAGACACCAAGTGTGATTAATATAAGCTTAAAGCTTGTTTCGCAATAGATGTAAAATAAATAAGTTTATATTAAATTAAACTAATATGGCCACAAAAGCTGAAAATAGAAAATCTTAAATCTTTAAAAGCATTTTTTTCACAAATGTTTCTAAAGTGGCCCTCTACCATTAGTAATAAAACTGTTTTTATCTGACTTAACAAGATGGCTGCTTAGATACAACAATGTATGTCTGGTCTCTTGTTTTGAAATACATATTCATGTAGTGAGATGAATAATGCATGGTATAATATTGCTGAAAGAACATGTACATCATGATAACATTTATTTTTGCACATAGGACTGGAACAGGTCAATGTTCATTGATTAATATCTATGGTAAATGATATGTATTTTCTCAGGTGTTGGAATTACAAGAGGAGATGAAGAAGAAAGAGTCAAGGTGGACGTCAAATAATGGACGACTGCGAGCCAAGATCGATCAGTGTGAACAGGAAAATGAAGAATTGAAGGAGGAGATTAAAATAATGGAAAAGAAGAGATTGGAATGGATGCAAAGAGATAAGGTTAGATAATGAGAGATGGTAGAGAAGTGTCAATTGTCTCCCCTCCCTTGCTAGATTGATTGATTTGGGTTTAACGCCGTTTTTAGCAATTTCTCAGTCATATCACAGTGGCCAGTTCACCTACACACGTATTTCCTGGTTTTCTCTCACCAGTACTGCACACAACAATCTTCCCAAGCAACTGACTGCTTTTCCACATAGACTAAGTCCATTGGTGAAAGACAAATGACGCATGTCGCATTGACTCTTATCATACTAAACGTGATCAGATGGTTGCATTAGTGCATGTCTTTATTGTGCATTATCCTTTCCCTTTCCTCGACTTTGAAAACATAATGACAAAAACCTGAAAAATCTCCATATAAAAGTTGAGAACATTGTGGCCAATTGAGAAATTGCTCATTATGAGCACGTTCACCTTTGTACGTACACAATGTTTTAAAAAGTCGTCTGCTGCTATTGCGTCAAAAGGCGTCTGATTGTGGGAAATGTTAACCAAGTGACGACGACAAAACAAGAACTCTTGTATCTACTGCGCAGCTCGTAAATGGACTCCAACACACGAGTTTTTGCTCATATCAAAATTGAGAAAAAATAGATGATAGGCCTACTTTTTGTTCCTTTACACCAAATGAAAACTTTACTTTTGAATTTCGGGATTAAAATTGAAGGTTGGTCATCTGTCACCCAGTTTCCGATGTATTATGTGCACACTTGATACTGGGCGAGTTTGCATTTGTGCCATGATACATGCGGTAAACAATATATTGTATTGAAGCGTGTACAATGATGTAAACATGCATGCATTTGTAAAACCTAGAGTTATATGCACTCATTCATATCGACTACTTCAGCAATGTATATAATTTGTTCAAGTATCATTAACATTTTATTATATCACTGGGCGGAAGAAAATCATAAGATTGACGAAGCTAATACAATATTCTACAGCTGCTAACATATATTAATTACAGGCATTTATACAAAAATACTTATCAAAACAGGAAGGCCGATTTTATTGTTTATACGTTGATTTTCGCAAAGCTTTTGATTAAATAAACCATTACAAATGGTTTTAATGTCTAACAAATATAGGTTTACACGGACACTTTGTTGTATTTATTATTAGCAATTTATCAGTTATCACTTCTTGTGTAAAAACTAACGCTGGTATAACCGAGTTGTTCAAGTGTAACACAGGGACAAGACAATGAGACACAAGTAGCACAACCATTTTCTCTCTCTTTATCACCCAACTCTGTACAAGGTTAATAGAGGGTAGTATCAACGGTATATTTATTACAGAAAAAGGTCCCGATAGTATCTGTTTAATACTCAAATACTGACGTTAATTTACAAAAAAACCCCACCTTAATATTAAAAAACGAAGCCGGCATTGACACAGGTATGAAAATTAACCTTGAAAGACAGAAATCATTGTTTTCAGAAATGGTGGCCCATTTAGAAATAATGAAAAAGGTTTTTTTAGTAGGGATTGGAACGAATAATGAAAACAATATTCGAATATTCGTTTTACTTATTCGAACATTCGTTTTACTTATACGAATATTCGTTTTTCGAATCAAATATCGGTATCCGATTTCAGGTTTATCCGAATACTGGTAAATATCCATATCCCTTTTTAAATAATAGCTATTTTCCAAGAATACGTATAAGCTATTGTTTACGTATATACATTGCATGTTTTCAACTGTATGTACACTCTATTTCTTTCTTAACAGATATATTTGAATTTCAAGTTGATGTAAATCAAGACAAAAACCTCCATGTTTTTGTTGCAAATGTGATTGCTATTCGCCGGTTGGTGGGATTGAGGTGGAATGTGATTGCTATTCGCCGGTTGGTGGGATTGAGGTGGAAAGATACAAGTTTGCAAGGTATTTCGCAAAGGGACTCATGTATGATGTATCTGTGTTCAAAAATAAAAGAATGAATAAAAAGATATTATTTTCTTATTCTTTCTTTTCCGATTCGACAAATGCGACGATCCCAACCGTAAACAATCAGGAGAAAGTTCCCATTTTCTATTACATTACAATTTATTAGTAAACGATACGCGTTGGTCCGAAATTGGAAGGCTAAGTTTTAAGCAAATCTGAAGTTACCGTTTTTTAATACTTTTAATATAAAAACAATGAAACTAATTTACAAAAATAATAATCAGAAAGCAATTGATAATTAAAACAAATAGAAAACATTGTGTGACATTAATCGTGAGAAAGGCAGATATTAATCGTTAAGAACAAATAGTGCGTTTCCCATAATGTTTTCAAATGTAGTCTGCTTCAGACACCTCATAAATCGACAATTATCTCCCTAAAACACATTCTATTCTTATTCAAAAAAATTATATAGTCCACAATATCTGGTGTCAGTCCGTTTCTTAGTGTGTTCGTAGTAGTCCCGCAGTACTGAAAATACGTTCCGAAGGTACAGATGTTGCAGACACGTACAAAACACTCGTGGCAACAACTAGTACGTTGGAAAACACGTCCCTTATTCTCCTTCCACCACTGTAAAGGGTCAGCGTCACAAGCAATCCTCTCATTCACGTACGACTGTAGTTCGTCTTCGATGGATATGTGTGGTGAGGAAGCCTAGCAAACAGAAGGAGGTCATACCATCTCGACTATAAAACTCCATACGTAACTTTCCGCTGTTGACTGGTAAAGGAAGGTAGTTTCTTGAATCTATGGTCTAGGAGTGCAGGTGTGGTGTAGGTGTGGACTTTGCTGCAGCATCTGAAGTAGGTTAGTAGTGCGTCGTTAGTTCGTCACAGATGGTCTCCTGGAAACCACCGTTTTTCTACATGGTATGGTGTAGTCTGGGGCGACGATCTCCATCAGTTTTCTGAATCCATCTCCTTCAATGATACTAAGCGGAACGCAATCGGGAACTACCATGGCAGCGATCGCTTGTGTAATACGCTCGCTGTCAGTCGTTTTCTTTGGTGTACTGATGAATGAAGTCATAAACGACTGCTTCGTAGTTTCTGAAGTTGATGGATGTTGACCATTTAGATGGTTCAGCAGGTTAGATGTCGTGTCCTTGTTGACCATTTAGATGGTTCAGCAGGTTAGATG